>OMKY01250931.1:3994-19210 GCA_900302395.1 Bregmaceros cantori | reverse complement strand
CCCCCCCCTCCCCTCCTGGCACAGAGAAGAGGTTATATGCCTATCCAGGTGGATGGACATCATGACTTTGCGCTACCCTGACTCCTACGGCATGAAACTCATGTAGAAGCGCTTTTTTTTTGTAGTTGAAGTTTAACTTCACATCTTTAACCAGAAGCACTCAGATTGCAAACCTGCACCTAACCTCTAGGGGTGCACTGATCACATTTTTTTGCTTCCGATCCGATCCCGATCCTCTGATTTTAAGGATCGGCCGATCCAAGTCTTTTTTTTTTCCATTATTTTTTCTTAAAAACACTGGCGAGCGCCCCTAGCCGTTGCTGCTGGCCGGGACGCCTGTGGCGGGATAGTCTTGTTTGGGGTTGTGCAGCACATGGGTGCTGGGGACCTTGTTTATTCTTTAACCATGCTTCAACGGCGACCCAGCAGCAGCAGCAAGGAGCGAAGCGTTCGCTGCTGCGTAGCTCGTCCGATCCTGATCGGCTAAAATCTGACGGTACCGGAACATAAAAAAAACTGCGATCGGCGGCCGATCCGATCTTTGGGGATCGGACCGGTGCCCCTACGCCCCCATAGCTGCCGTCTATGGAACGTGTGGAATGCCTGGTATGTAACGTTGTACGCCTCATATCAACACGATATCGGTTTAGAAAAATACTTGTTTTTCACTTCTCTACGTTCTGTAATCGTTTTAGAAGACTTATCCTCATGCTAGAAGTATGATTTTCACACAGCAAATGGACAAGAGTGGCATGATGACGTAGCAATGAAACGTCATTGCTACGTCCAACGTCGTTCTGGACGTCGCAGGGCGACTGCAGCAGTGAAAGAGTTAAGGGCTGAACGTGTGTGTGTTCTCCCGTAGCTGCGCCCGAGGTGCATTTAGTCTCCGAAATGGCTGATGGCATTTCTGACCGGCGGTGCCATTTCCGAATGTTTCCGATCGCGTTCGGGATGTTTCGGGAATTAAAACATGGCGGACACGCCACCGACAGCAACTTAACGTTGTCTGCTCCCAAGCTATGCATCAGCTTTTATATCGCAGTGGCAGCTTGCCCGACTCTTACGCCAACATCCTGAGTTCGAATCACATCGGCAGTATCCTTGCATCATCTTTTTCAACCTGTTAAATGCACTTTTTTGTTTGTTTAATTTTAGCTTAGACTAGCTTTAGGGGTTAGGTTTAGGGGTTAGGTTTAGAGGTTAGGCGCAGGTTTGCAATCTCTGAGTGCTTCTAGTTTTAGCTTTGTTTTCAGCTTTAGCAGTCGGGAAGACTGCATCGTCCTAGCTAGTCTCAGGAATTGCTTCCCTCTTAGTGCCTCTTCAGACCCACCCCTTTGCGTTCCACACTGCATTGAAAATCCAATGTAACATACAAAGAACCATGTAGATCATGTAACATGGCATAATGACATTGAGTCCCGGGGGATGATTTGTGTTCAACACCTAAAGTCATATTGCCAGCTGGGAAATGCGGCAATGTTTAATGCAAGTGGCGTTTAGATTCCCAGTCTCCTTCAAAGGGTTCCATCATTTAGCTTTGTCCACCTTGGTGCTAAAAGTTGTGCGGCGTTTGGGGAATAGCCCAGTCTACGTGCGCGCCATTGCCCACGCTATTAACCTTGTCACTGTTATGCAAAACAGACGATTGATATCAGTGCCCAGAAGCAAATGCATGCATGAGGCCAGGGTAAATAAATTATGAGGAGACGGTTTCCCCTCAGCATTCACATTTGTGCTAAAATATTCTACGACAAGTATATGAAATCACCTGGTCGTCGGGTTTAATGCAAAACTTGTTTAGCAACTAACTGACTACTACACACTACTACTACAACAGGGTGGCTGTAGCTCGGTTGGTAGAGCGGCCGTTCCATTGACTGGAGGGTTGAAAACCAAAAGGTTGGTGGCTCGAATCCCGCCTCCGACAGTCCTTGGGCAAGACACTGAGCCCCAAATTGCTCCCAATGGGTCGTGGTCAGCGCCTTGTATGGCAGCAGCCGCCATTGGCGTGTGAATGTGTGATTGAGAGCTCACTGTAAAGCGCTTTGAGCGCCACTATGTGGTAGAAAAGTTCGATATAAATGGAAATCTTTCTTTCTTTCTTACAACTACGAGGGTAGGGGCTAAGATTAGGGGTTTAAAACGACTACTATGTTAATGAATACTATTACTTTTTAAAACTGTGTTTGTTTGTGTGTGCATGTGTGTGCTTTACTCTCTAACATGTTTTGTTGTTGAGTCAAAGGCAGTGAATGAAATATTTTCCATCATTTTAGGAGGCATTCCGGACAGTGTGCACACACCAAGTCTCCACTCCTGCGGTGGTGGTGGTGAAAGGAACATAAAGTGGTAGAGGGAAAGAGAGGGGAGAAAAGGCGACGAAAACGAGATTTAAAAAAAAAAAAGTTGAAATAAAAAAAACTGACAGGAGGATATGCTCTGAGACGCATCTTGGGAGATTACGAACATTGATGGGTTGTCATCCGTGGCAAAAAGCGAGGCGCCATGGCAAAAAAACTAATTCAACTTTGGGCGGCGGCAGTTTAGCTCAGTTTGGCTGTGCGGTCAAGGGGAGCGAGAACCTCGGTTTGCACAGCAAAGCGTTTTTTTTTGTGGGGTGGAGCAGGGGGGTGGGTTGCCACACAGTAGTGCAAGACTTGCTGTCCGCCAGTGGTCTTAAGACTTGACGATTTATCTTCATCTGTCGACACAAGGTTCATGGTCTCAGTTCTGGTCTGCCTTTGTGGAATTCAAATTCGAGTCTCTAACTTAAATAGACGGGTTTACGCGCGAAAAAAATGGACAGTCATTTTGTCCCACCTTTCTTAAGGTCACTTCCGGTGCCTTATTGTTGCCTATGTCAACTCTGGCACTGGACCGAGTTACACATCACCCCACTCGCTTCGTTCACCATTTTGTATACATTTTGATGAAATAGTCAAATTCTGACTTAAAGTTACACACCGAGTGGTCACATGTTCTTCTGGGCCAATAGGCTGGCTGCTTCTACTAGTTCTTCCAAAAAGAATGAGAAAATGGAACCGTTTGAAACCGTTTTACCCCCATCCGTTTTAAAAATGCGGTAGGTGTGTGTGCCCACGGAATAGACATGTTAAAAAATTGTCCAAAACATGTCAAATTAAATGACACCGGAAGTGACAAATTTAACCGGAGGTACCCCGAACTTGTTTATACAGTATGTTGGTATTTTCAAGAGCAGTGGCCAGATTGGACACTCAAATGAATTGTGTGATGCTTCGAGGGATGATTTGGAATTGAATGTGCACAAACAAATCATGAACTTCAAATTTTATCTATTTTTTTTCAATGCTGCAGCAAAAAAAACAAAAAAGAAAGTGTAGCATCGTGTGTTCACAATAAGTAAACCTTTTCACCAACACGTGAAGGTCAACCCCGAATTATATATAATTTCATAATTTAAATACACACTATATTTGATATAATTTAGACATGACATTTTAATGAATGGCTGCTGGATGAACATCATTTCCTAAATAAAGTATTCCGATACTGATTAAAATATGAATAAATCTATAAAAATATATGTTTGATTGTATTAGTGCGCATGTGTGTGTGTTTTGCGAAAATAAAACTTCCAAAAAAAATAAAATGATATGTGTTAACTTTATCCAGTGTAAAAATGTTTTGTTGGTGGCAATAAGCTTATGTTTTATGTAAGTCCACAGCAAAGGGAAATGATTCCAATTTGCATCGTGTGCATATCAACAATATTCCCACGCACCCTCCACCCACCAACACGCTACGGACATTTATGATGGACGAGTTTCCGTCCTTCCCGTGTCGGGGGTGACTTGACCCGCAAATCGCGGGCTAATGACGCTAACCGTAACGTATGCTAATGGCGACTGACAACAGCAGCGCTATCAATGACACCTGAGAATCCCGTGCCTGTGCCAACGCCATCCAGTGCAAGACGGTGCCGCATTATTTCATATGATTGAGGGCCTGATTAGCATCGCTATCCCGCCACACACAGCGAGTGCTTGTGTCCCAGCCAATCAGAAAGCTCCGTTACGCAAAAACGACCAGATATGTATATATATTTTTTCCTTTTTTCTTTTTTTACGAGTGACGGCCTGGGTCTACGAATCTCGCACGGTGCAGCGTGTGATAGATGGCGGGCTGCTTATTTTCTGCCTTTTACAATGTAAACGCGTCGGCGACAAGATGAATCCATACATCATACGACTGGACGCGCTCGCAGACGTATGCATATTCAGCGTCGTAAATATCACGCTGTTTCACGGGCCCGACGAGGAGAGATGGCACCAGCGTCAGAAGCGGCAGGGATTGGGTGCCGCGTTGTTAACGCAGATGTCAGGCGCGAGTCAGAGTGCGATCCATGGATTGGATATTGTTATGTGGGATGTATTTTATTGTCTTGATCTGTTCTAGTTAGAAAGCCACACATATATCTATCTACCTACCCATCTATCTATCTTGCTGGCTCGCTTCAAATGCATTATTAAAATGCTTCAAATATGGTTATATGCAGATATGGGCAGAGTAGCCATAAAAATGACTTGAGTAAAAGTGAGTAAAAGTATTGTTAACTCAGCAAAATATTACTCAGGTAAAAGTATAATCATCCAAGTCGTTACTGAAGTGAAAGTAAAAAAGTACCCCACAAAAAAGTTAGTTAAGTAGCGAAATTACTGACTAACTTTCAGTAAAAAATGAAATAAATTAGGAGATAGAGAGAGCGAGAACTCCCGAGAGAGCGAGACCAAGAGAGAGAGAGAGAGCGACGAAGAGAGAGAGATCCAGAGAGAAAGCGCCCGATTGCGAGAGAGACCGAGAGGCAGAGAGCGAGAGCACCCGAGAGAGAGAAAGGCAAAGAGAGGGAGCGAGAGAGAGCGGCCGGAAGGGAGAGAGAGATATGCCGTCAACATATGTGCCAGCAGTTCCCAACGGGTGTCACTAAAGGCCAAGTTAATGTAACGGCTAGTGAATTGCTGACATCTCAGTAAAAAGTATTATCTGGCCTATTTGTGCATCTTGGCACGAAACCACCACATTTTCATAACTTGTATTTAAAGTAGCATGCTTCCCATTAAAAGGGCTTCAATTCTATACAATGGTGTTTTCCCCTTTGTAACTAGCAACATCTGAAACAACAACACACAAAAAGTGGTGAAACAGCAGCCGCTCACTTAAACTACAACACATTTATAGTGCATCTGTTGAGGTAAAGAACAGCATCTCAGATAGATAAAACATGCTTGACCCAAAAATAAATAAATACATTTATATATTTACATATTTACATATTTATATATTTTATTTTTTTGCTCTGGGGGCCAGAAAAAAAAAAGATTGGCGGGCCGGATTTTGGCCCGCGGGCCGCCAGTTGAATAGCCCTGGTATATAGTATAGTATTCCTGTTTTGCAATAGCACATATTCAGAGTAGCAATGTGCACCACATATATCACTCAATATACTCATATACACAAACAAAACACTCACCCAATGTCTTGGCGCCCAAGATCTAATCCTGGGGGCTATCCAGCTGCCCCCACCCTCCCCGCAGCAATCCACATCCCTGGTGGCCTGTGACAGATAGAGAGCGGACTAATCTCTGGCCCCATGGCCTGCAGGGTTGAGAGTCACTCTCTACAGGGAGAGAGGAGGTTACGGCACGTTCACACCCCGGCGTCACCAGCGGCACGGCGCGGCGCCGCCACCGCCGCATTTCAATTCTCGGCGCCCCAGAAGTGTGGTTTTGACGCATGAACTGCTAGTTCACTGCGGCACGTCGAGGTGGGAGTAGGCCTCACTCCAGTAATCCCTGCAACGCTGGCAATTCTTTTTTTTTTTCCTTGACCTTTTCTCACCCATCTCTAGGTTTAGAAAGTAACAGGCTACATGTAATCAGATTACAAAAAAACATAGTCCCTTGTAACTAAATTTTAAATAGATATTTGAAATAGGGCTAAGGTCTAAACTGCACGTACACGGATATTTATTCATCAGGATATTTTTCGTACCCCGCCTAAATAAATATCTCTGACCACACATGCAGGTCTCAAAAATATCTGCGACTACACGTAGACTTCTATATCAATCCGATCGGCTGTCAGCCAGTAATATATTCACAACTCAAGCTACCTGATTGGCCGCTGAAACGTAAGGGCGTGATGCTGACGCTGTGAATCCACTTAAAAATTCAGACTGCAGATGTAAATTGGTGTGTGGAATCATCTTCCAGACTGGGGGATTGAGGTATGAGAGTAATGGCGAATTCAGACAAAATATATTGAATTTACATTATAATAATATTAAAATATCTTTTGATGTTGAATAAAATAAAGGTTCATATCATGATGATTTTATATAATATATTTTAATATCAGATTATGAAAATTCTATCTTGCTGTCCTGAGGTGGTCATCACAATCTTTTCACATTGGCATTACTTTAAATAATATATCACTGTTTGTGAAAACAAAACAAAAAATGTATTCATCTTAGAAAAATAAAAACAGAGAGTGAGAGAGCAAGGGGGAATGCTACAGAACAAGAACAGAGAGAGAGAGAGAGAGAGAGAGAGAGCAGAGATGAGGGAAATAAAGAGATAGAAGGAACAGTTAGAGAATGACACAGAGAATGGAGAGACAGAGAGAGAGATGAGAGAGACAAAGGCCAAAGACAGAGAACAGAGAGTGAGAGAGCAAGGGAGAAATACTATAGAGAACACAGCGAGAGATGCAGGAAAGCGAGAGAGCAGAGATGAGGGGAATAAAGAGAGAGAGAGAAAGAATGAGAGAGATGGAACAGATAGAGAAAGAAACAGGGAATGGAGAGAGGCAGAGAGAGAGACAGATGAGAGAGATAGAGCAATGAGAGAGGGAGCCGGGGGAAAAAACAGTGAGTCAGTGAGACAGGGGAGAGAGAATGTGCATGTTGTTTTTTCGGGACACTCGTGCGTTCGTGCCTATGTGGGGTATTTTGTGACGGGTATATCCCCGGACCATGTCCCCCTATATTTGTACATAACCCTGTGGAAATCAAGGTGGAAGGGTCAGAAGACATGGCGAGAGCGTGAGATTGATATAAACGTGTGTGTGTATGTGTGTGTGTGTGGGGGGGTGCTCCAATAATAGTAAAAGCACACCAAACCAGTATAAATTGCGCAGAATAAATTATATACAGTTATATACATATATACACACACATACAAATTATATAAAATCAACTCATCACACCAAAAACGGGGAGTTAAGTGCAAAGAATATTTAATTATTTTTTAATTTAATGTAAAAATAATTAAATATTGAAATAAGACCACATCAAGAAATCCAAAGTGCTCTGGTATAACACTTTGTAAATTCTAAGGGTAAATGTCTCACTGTGTGGAGACAGGGGAGAGAGAGAGAGAAACAGAGTGAGGGAGAGAGAGAGAGAGAGAGAGAGAGAGAGGAGAGACGGATAGCGGGGGATGGGGGATGAAGAGAGTGAGACAGAGAGAATAATAGAGTGGGAGAGGATTGTTGAAAGGAAGCGGTAAAAGGGAACAATAGCTCTAGAGCCACCGAAAGGTTAAGAAGGGCGAGCTTATGTCATGTTGCCAAGGCCTACGGCATTGTTCTAGAGCAACAGGATTAAGTTGTACTCATAAGACCTAAAAGCCAGCGGCTATTTGAACGTTTTTCTCACAAATTGATTTTTTGTACTTCTCCAAACAAACATCTACGATTACCGTCCACTGGAAGTCAACTTGACATCTTTCTCCATGTTCTAAACACACTAGGTTCACCAAGTCCACTAGGCAGTTCTATTTTTTTAATCAACAGTCTTTTATGCCATCCCAACTAGGGGTGTCACGGTATGAAATTTTAATGTCACGGTTATCGTGACCAAAATTACTGCGGTAACCGGTATTATCGCGGTATTAAAAAAAAAAAAATCCCCCCACGCTTCTAGCCCGGCGAACCAGAACCAACGCATCGTCCACGCATCGCACATCTAGCGCATCGTCCACGCATCGGCAACACGACGTTGCTTCACCCTTTTAGTGTAAAAAATAAATAAAGACAGAGAGAAAAAACTCATTAAGTAACCAATAAACAATTATCAAGTTTATCTATGAAATGTCTTGGTAGAATTTATTTCTTTATAGTTAAAATTTTGCTGCAGGTAAACTGTGCCTTGTAAATTGTAACTTTGAGTTATTAAATTTAACTAGACATAATGCATTTTATTAGTATTTGTATATGATTATACAAGTAATAATGGAAGAATTCATAGTAATAACTTTAAAACTAAAACTAAATAGTATCTTAAACTATCATTGTCATAATTGTGGTTCATTACAGCTCCACCAATATACCTAACCGTCAAAATATTTTACCGCGGTTTACCGTCACACCGGTTACCGTGACACCCCTAATCCCAACCATTAGATATCTTAACTAATTAATTCCATTTGGATTTTTCAAGGTCATTTCATTTATTTATTACTTTGTCACACATACATACATGTACAGTGAAATTCTTCCTCCGCATTTAACCCATCCCTGAGGAGCGGTGGGCAGCTGCGCCCGGGGGCCAACTCCAGATCGTGAGCCAGTGCCTTGGTCAGGGGCACTGACTTGAGCAGGTTAACTAGAACATGTTTTTGGTGGTGGGGGAAACCGGAGTGCCCGGAGGAGGAAACCCACACAGTCACGGGGAGAACATGTAAACTCCACACAGAAAGGACCTGTCCGGGTTGGGATTCGAACCCAGGACCTTCTAGTTGTGAGGCAGCAATGCTAACCACTGAGCCACCGTGCCACCCAGGTGCATTTAGTGAACCCTCTGGCCAGGCCTTGGAAACAAACAGGTGCACTTTGCTATTACAGAATGGCACCATTCCAAAAAAATGTAGATATTTTTTCTCACGGCAGTGAAATAACAATCTATAAATTATAATGCTGAAGAGCAATTGTCTAGCATAGACAGAGAGATGTGCAGCAGATTTTTTTCCGTGATCGATCAATCAAACTGACTTTGAGTTGACGGTTGATAATTTTCTACTGTCATATTTTACATTAAAGATACAACTCTCCTCTGAAAAATACAGTGGCTGTGTCCGAAATCGCTTCCTATCCCCCATATAGTGCACTATTTGGGGTGCACGCCATTTTGCAGGGGTGTCCGAATTCTCCATGTAGCCTAAATAGTGCACTGAAAGTATCGGAGACGGAGCAATATAACCCACGCGGCAGGAGTAAATAGTGACCGACTACGGCAAATAGTTATCAAGTACTTTTGACTTTTTCTGATGATTTTTGAATTTTATAATTATATTTTTTTAGAAATATATTTTATAATAATTTTCAACGGTGCCGACTCTAGTGTCCGAAATCTTGGCCATTGCTGTTGAGTGTACTATAAGTGAGTGCACTATATGGGGGGTAGGGGATAGGGTACGATTTCCGACACAGCCAATGTTTCTAGTTTGGTTGTTGCGTTATTAGCTGTTGAAAAAAATAATAATAAACAAACTAATAGACTTATTTTATGTCTACAAAGATCTATATATCACAAACTAGTTACGCAACTGCCTGGTACTTGTTTATTTGCACACACACAGACATGCGCACACACACACCCAAAGCGTGAGTTATAATTGGTGATGATGAGTATCAATAATGCATGCTAATTAGCATGATCAGCAAGCACAGATCAATAGCCATATCCCAGCCGCCTTACATTTTTAATGGTCGCTATCGGAAGACTCAACGGCCTCTCTTCCCGACAACATGGGCTTACGTTTTATGTGCGCTCCACTTTTTATATAGTGTTGTAGGCTCGACGAGCAATCGCACATACCAATAGACTAATCCCAAATGGCATCGTTAGAGGGGGCACTTTGCCGATCTCCAACCACCGCCATCAACTTGGTATCGTTAGCATCGTCAACATTATTTAACTTTTATTACTTTAGCAGGCACCGCAAGAAATTCTTGGTCATGCTGCTTTTTGCTGAGTATAAATTTAAAGTACAAACGTCTTTTCTGGCAGGCCACCATAGTTAAGAAGCTTGCTGCCCTCCCCTTAATTCATTCCTAATTGATCCAGGTGTATCCCCTCAGATGATTAACTCTCTCCCCTAGCGATTAGCTGGACAGCTTCGGTAAGCCCTATAAATTCTACCTACTCCTAAACCATATACTGCTTTGTTTTGCTACCCACTGTGTAAAACGATAAAACATGTTTGACCCCCCCAAAAAAAGTCTTTTCAGGATTGCTCTGGGGGCCAGAAAAAAATTGATTGGCAGGCCGGATTTGGCCCGCGGGCCGCCAAGTTGAATAGCCCTGATGTGTAGGGACAGTCCATGTACAGTCATTGTAGGGCAGATTTCTATACAGGGTGGTCTGTATTCATTGAACAGAGGAGTTGCTATAGTGAGTTACTCCAAGGCTACATTAGCGTTGTAGCTCACAGACAGAGAGTGTTGGGGCGGGGAGCAGGCTGTCTGATAGCAGAGGCTGTGGTGAGTAGTACCGGTGGTGCTATCTACTGTGGTATATTCTCAGCCCTGGACAGCACCGTCACAATTTCCCAGGCAGCCATGATAACGAAGGGATTAGGGTAGACATGTGGTGTCAGCAAGAGCTATACGCGCGTGTGTGTGGCTGCAGCAGAAGTGCATGTGTGTGTGTGTGTGTGTGTGCATGTGACTGCGTCAGACGTGGATGTGTGTGTTTGTGTGTGTGTTCGTAGCAAAAGAGCATGTCTGTGACTGTGTGGATCTGGAGTTGTAAAAAGTGCATTTATGTGTGTGTGTGTGTGTGTGTGCATGTCTGCAGCCATGTCTGTGTGTGTGTATGTGCATGTGTCTGGGTGTGTCGGTACCATACATGCATGCGTGTGTGCGCATGTGTGTCCTTGTCTCAAATGTGCGTGTTTGTGTCAAAAGTGCATGTCTGTGCATTTGCGGGAAACGTGTACGTTTGTGGGTGTGTGTTTCTAAGCAGAACATATTCAAAGTTGTCTACTAGATAGTTTTTTTCTTATCAGGACGATAACAACCTACTTCTACGGCTCGGGCGTTGGAAGTAAGGAAATCTGTGGAATCCTTGACGATCTGAACTTCCAAATTTGACAGTGGCGACGTCTTTCTGGGATGGAGGAAAGTTATGGAGAAATTGGAATGTGCTGTTTCTTTTTTTTTTTAGTCTGTCAGGTTTCTAAAATGTTATGAGACACAATGAAGTCAGAATGAAAACTGTCAGATGGCTGTGCCCACCAGAGGGCACCGTGATAACTAGCCACAGCTGGCCCATTAATCAATGCCTCGCAGGTGCTTTGGAGAGCGCTGATGCAAGTTGGGACTGAACTCAAAGGCTGTGTCCGAAATGGCTCCCTATCCCCCATATAGTGCACTACATGGGGCGCACGCCAGGTTGTAGGGGTGTCCGAATTCTCCAAAGTATCCCACAATGCACCGCAAAAAGTAGTGAGCATCGAATGTACCCTAGATGAGGCAATATAACCCATAATGCACTGCGAGACGTTTTAAAAATGACCTAAACTTTTAAAAAATGGCGCGGTGGGAGTAAATAGCGACCGACTGCGGCAAATCGTTATAAATGTAAGTACTTTATACGTTTTTGTGATTATTTTTTGAATTTTATATTTTATAATAATTTTCAACGGCACCGACTCTTGTGTCTGAAATCTCGGGCGTTGCTGTTGAGTGCACTATAAGTGCACTATATTGGGGGTAGGGAGTATGGGATAGGGAGCGATTTCGGTCACAGCCAATGAAGTCAGAATGAAAACTGTGGATGTGACCACCAGAGGGCACCGTGATAACTAGACACAGCTGGCACATCAATCAACGCCTCGCAGGTGCTCTGGATAGCGCTATTGCAAGTTGTGACTGAAGTCAAAGGCTGTGTCCGAAATCGCCCCCTAACCCCCATATAGGGCACTATATGGGGCGCACGCCATTTTGTAGGGGTGTCCGAATTCTCCATGCACCCCATATAGGGCACTGAAAGTATCCCACAATGCACCGCGAAATGTAATGAGCATAAGATGTACCCTAGACGGAGAAATATAACCCATAATGCACTGCGAGACGCATTACACTAATCAAACGTAGAAGAAGACGATGCGCGCTCCAAAACAAAAACAATGGCGGATAGCGTCAGGACGCAGCAGCAACCGACGGCGGCAAATAATTATAAATGTGAGTATAATTGATTTTCTGTGATAAAGTATACATTTATTATATAAAAAAGCATGCAAATGCTACGGCCAATGCCGACAGGCAATGACGTCACTATCCTACAGCCGTGACGTAAGTTAACAGTGCCGATTCTAGTGTCCGAAATCTCGTCGCTGAGATTGAGTGGACTATATCACTGACTATATCAGTCAGTGCCCTATCCAGGGGCTAGGGGCTAGGGGTTAGGGAGCGATTTCGGACACAGCCACTGTCTCCTGGTGTGTTGCCACCTTCTGTTTTTTTCTCTGTGCCGGGGCGGAGCAGATTATGTTTTCTCCCACGTTGGTTTGTCCCCTCGATAACTTGTTGGAAATGGCGAAAGAAAGAAGTGATTCAATTTTGGTGCATTTCTGTAGCCTATAAGTAACATTGATCTGCATGAACTCAACTCAACAGATTTTTATATAGCGCCAAATCGCAGCCGAAGGTGCCTCAAGGCGCTTCACAAGTGATTACGTTTTTAGAATTAGATTTAAGGAATATAGCAGCTCTTTACCTAACTACCTTTCAACCTTGACTTCCCAGTTAAGGACAGTAATTTGGGGTTGTTTACAGAACTCCTTTAATGGAGGACTGGAAAGAAGAGAGAAAAAAAAGGAGATCAAGACTTTCAGTCAGTCTTGATCTTGGCCTAGTTGAAAAAATTACCTGTAGTTTTTGATTAGTTATCATTAATGTTGATTTGTTTTGACAGGACTCCTTTAACGGAGGACTGGAGAGAAGAGGAGAATTGAAATTTTCACTCAATCGTAATCTCTGCCTAGTTGAAGAAATAACTACTGCTTTGGATTTTTTTGTTGTTGATGTTAGTTTGTTTTGGTTGATTAACAGTACTCCTTTAACAGAGGACTGGAGGAAAGAGGAGATTGGGATTTTTAATCAGTGTCAATCTTGGCTAGAAGAACCGGTCCCTACGGATAATAGACATACATTTAAGTAATAAAATCAGATTAAAGGTTGTCAATGTGAAAACTCCTATAACGGAGAAAAAGGCATTGACTTTTAGCTAGGGAAAGGAGATTGGGGGAGATGAACCGGGCGCCGTCCCTGTGGGGGGAAACAGTGCCGATTCTAGTGTCCGAAATCTCGTCGCTGAGATTGAGTGGACTATATAGTCAGTGCCCTATCCAGGGGCTAGGGGCTACGGGTTAGGGAGCGATTTCGGACACAGCCACTGTCTCCTGGTGTGTTGCCACCTTCTGTTTTTTTCTCTGTGCCGGGGCGGAGCAGATTATGTTTTCTCCCACGTTGGTTTGTCCCCTCGATAACTTGTTGGAAATGGCGAAAGAAAGAAGTGATTGAACATGAACTCAACTCAACAGATTTTTATATACCGCCAAAATCACAGCCGAAGCTGCCTCAAGGCGCTTCACAAAAGTGATTACGTTTTTAGAATTAGATTTAAGGAATATAGCAGCTCTTTACCTAACTACCTTTCAACCTTGATTTCCCAGTTAAGGACAGTAATTTGGGGTTGTTTACAGAACTCCTTTAACTAGGACTGGAAAGAAGAGAGAAACAAAAGGAGATCAAGACTTTCAGTCAGTCTTGATCTCGGCCTAGTTGAAAAAATTTCCTGTAGTTTTTGATTAGTTATCATTAATGTTGATTTGTTTTGACAGGACTCCTTTAACGGAGGACTGGAGAATTGAAATTTTCACTCAATCTCAATCTCGGCCTAGTTGAAGAAATAACTACTGCTTTGGACTTTTTGTTGTTGATGTTAGTTTGTTTTGGGTGATTAATAGTACTCATTTAACAGAGGACTGGAGGAAAGAGGAGATTGGGATTTTTAATCAGTCTCAATCTTGGCTAGAAGAACCAGTCCCTACGGATAATGTGAAGACTCCTTTAACGGAGAAAAAGGCATTGACTTTTAGCTAGGGAAAGGAGATTGGGGGAGATGAACCGGGCGCCGTCCCTGTGGGGGGAAAGTAAAGTGCTTTATAAATAAAGTTTGATTCCCGTTCTCTGTAGTGACATCACGCGTCTTCTCCCGCAGCGGCGTGGTGCATTTACTCTCCCAAACGGCCGATGGCACCATCGGCGGTGCCATTTCCGAACGCTTCCGATTGCGTTCGGGATGTTTTGGAATTAAAACTGGGCATAATCCATCCCGTATGTTTCTTGTTGTGTTCGTGCCAACAATGTTTCAGGATTGCAATGAAACTTTTGTTTGTTTTAGTCTTTTTTTTTTCATTGTATTACTTTCGTTCTTGGGGATAGCTAAAGCTGAATAAATGTCTATTGTATTAAACTAGTCATCATCAAATCTATTATAATATGTCCTTTTAATATCATTGAGAACTGAGTTTTGGTGTATTTTCATTTCATATTCACACATTAGAAGAATACAGACAACAAAATCATTAATTTGCACGTATCGAGGACATTGAAGACAATAGCCGTCATTAAATTGTTCTAGGCTGTTATGGATATTTGAAAGGCAATATCCAGTAACCTTGGTGAGTTCAGATAGGGAGGAAGCACACTGGTTGAATGGGTCTCAAGAGGTTTATTGAAACCCATAAGGAGGGACAGATCAAACAGCCAGTGTCTGTCAGGATGTGCTGTCTGGAAATGCCCACGTTTCACAGAAACGTGCTATCTAATATAGACAAGTGATAGTACATGTTATCAGAACCAATGCATGTCTTACACGTCCAGCATGTCACATTATGACCCAAGAACATGACCTGTTTTAGCTAGTTACATAATGTATACGTGTGTACGTGACAATGAGTGGAAAACACATTTGTACTTGATAATTTCTATTACACGCCCTAACCCCAACCTAATTCTAACCTAACTCTAACAAAAATTTGGGATTGGAATTCAATGGAGTTATCTCGGAATGGTGAGTACCCCCTCTCCATGCCAGAGTGTCCTTGTGCAAGACACTGAACCCCAAATTTCTCTCAATGGGTCGTGGTTGAACAGCTCTCA
>OMKY01250924.1:10328-34812 GCA_900302395.1 Bregmaceros cantori | reverse complement strand
CAGCGTGCATGACGTCATCCATAGACTGTATATAAAGTAGACGCAGCGTGCATGACGTCATCCATAGACTGTATATAAAGTAGACGCAGCGTGCATGACGTCATCCATAGACTGTATATAAAGTAGACGCAGCGTGCATGAAGTCATCCATAGACTGTATATAAAGTAGACGCAGCACGCATGACGTCATCCAGAGACTGTATATAAAGTAGACGCAGCGTGCATGACGTCATCCATAGACTGTATATAAAGTAGACGCAGCGTGCATGACGTCATCCATAGACTGTATATAAAGTAGACGCAGCGTGCATGACGTCATCCATAGACTGTATATAAAGTAGACGCAGCGTGCATGACGTCATCCATAGACTGTATATAAAGTAGACGCAGCGTGCATGACGTCATCCATAGACTGTATATAAAGTAGACGCAGCATGCATGACGTCATCCATAGACTGTATATAAAGTAGACGCAGCGTGCATGACGTCATCCTATTGCTTTCATCAAAGTCGGGTTGAAGCCGCCGACCGCGTGCTGGCATTGTTGAAAGTACACGTATGTCCGGAGACAAGGAGAGCTAGAGAGAGCTATACAGTATATGAGAGGGAGACACCCCACACGCCAGTCAGAGTCAGAATGAATGGGATCCTATGGGAGCTGAAATAAAAAAATATTAACGCCAAATCTGACGCGTTTGTGAAATTATGACCCCCCCCCCCTCACTCAGTTAAGTTACCGATAATTATCCCAGCATACATTAAAAAATCCATTAGAAACAATCTTTAAATAGGTTAAAACAGGCTGCTAAGATTGGAATATTTGCATTGGAATTCCCATAGGCCTTGGATTTAGGAGACTAGGCTTCCCCCATACCAACCTGGAAGTAGGCACTGACATCAAAACGAACAGTGTCCATTTTTATATACAGTCTATGGCTGCATCCCACTCAACAGCTAATTGGGCTCAGTTCCGGGCCCCTTGTAGGACAGGTCAAAAAAAGGATTTAATATGGAGATCGTTGATGGCGAAGCGCTTAGAGACGCTGCACCTAAAGACGGCCCCCATTCATAGTAATGGTCTACGGACGCTGTGATCTAAACCACTGCGTCCGTAGTGCCGCAAGTTCTACTCTCCTTGCCCTGATCTCTTCAACCCTGTTTCCGACTAATCCTCTCAATAACTAGAAGCACTAAGAGATTGCAAATCTGCGCTGCAGTGTTACAAAGCATTTTTACTTTTAGTGCTAGCAGTATGTGTGGCAGCCCATTATCAATTGCGATTGACGGCACCGGCGAACATGCCAACTACATTTCCCAGCGGCCTTTGCGACCCGTAAGTCTGGTCACGTGACCGTGGTAAGCGCCCGGTAAGTTGGTGATTAAGTATGATTAATTATGTTACTTATAGGCTACAGAAATGCACCAAAATTTAATCAATTCTGCCGTTTGTCATTTCCAACAACTCTACAATATTCCATCCGGATCCGTGCTCAACTTTTTCAGTCATCCTGGGGACAAACCAATGTGACCAAAAAACATAACCTGCTTCGCGGCGCAGGTAAAAAATGAAAAATAGCGCTTACACCAGAAGCCTTAATATAGCCTAGATATGGGATGAGATGTTGCTGCACCATGCTGTGGTAACACACGCTGTGTTTGTGTTTGTGTGTGTTAAGGAAGCGAGGACGGCGCCAAATAGGTTTAGTGCCGCCCGCAGCACGGGAGTACTGCGTCCAGGAGCAAATTGATTAAAATAGAAGGAAAAAAATCTATACTCTTGCGGATGTATCGATATATTGTATCAACAGCTGTAAATATACACTCCAGATTCTGAGCCAGTGCCTTGGCCAGGGGCACTGAATGGAGCAGGTTAACTAGAGGGCAGGTTAACTGGACACGTAGGTGGCACTCCAATGTAAATATAAATTATAAAAATCTGTCTCTAATTATAACAAATATTGTGTGTGTGCTTCCAGGTGGGAATTCTAGATGTGGACCTGTGTGGGCCCAGTATTCCACGCATGCTCAGTGTGGGACATCCAAACGTGCACCAGTGTGACAGTGGTTGGGTGCCGGTTTACTCAGACCCCTCCCGCAACCTGGCTCTCATGTCCATAGGCTTCCTCCTGGAGAACCCAGACGACGCTGTGGTGTGGAGGGGGCCCAAGAAGAACGGTACAGGGCTCACATTCTCAAGTTATCCTCAAGCACACATTCCTAAGTGACCAGTATAAGGCACCACACTACAATTTTGCAATATTTAACTGAAGCAAATTCATACAAGTTAATATATATATATATATTTTACATTTAAAGTGAAATGACCTGATTTTCTCTTTTGTTGGTGGTCTTTTAGGATCAAATATCGAATTGAATAATCGTCTTTTTTTTAAGTTACACAGACAATTTTAAACGGTCAGATCATGATATCCCTTCACATTTTTAACGCTGTCTCTCCATATATGAAATGTATTTGGTTTTTCAAGTTATTATTTCAATTTATTTTGGTAGCTTCAACTTAAGGCATGTCTGCCTGTTTTTCATTTTGTCAGTTTTTGTGGGAGCTAGTCACAGCTTTTATGCCTTGAGGTGAAATAAAAATGGTTGTTAATGAAAAAGTAAATAATTTGGTCATTCATTATTCAGTGAAATATTTTAGTTTGTATTGTATATTGATAATAGCTACAAAACTCTGAAGAAAAGTATTTTTTTTTTCTGAATAATCGAATCGGAACGTCTTCTTAGAATGATCGATTATTAAAATATTTGATAGTTGCAGGCTTGCAGCCCTAGGCTCCCACCTCCCACACAACAATATTAATGAACTTTACATAAAATCCCACTTACAGTAAATGTAATTGTGTCTACACAATTACTACTTCCTCCAAGCTTTTCCTTATGCGGGGGCACTGTTCTGAATGAGCCGCTTCCATATAGTTCTGTTGTTGACCATCTCTTCGTAGATCTTCTTCTCGCTGAAAGCCGTATTTATGCAGTCTCATCTTCGTCTTCGGTTTCCTTGTATTTCCATCACTTCTCTTCCTACGTGCTCTTCTCCAACCTTCTTAGGTGTCCAAACCATCTGAGTCTAGCCTCTTGGATCTTTTTAGAAACTTCTACCACAGTTCACTGTTCCTCCTGTGTACTGTGTTTCTTATCTTGTCTCTATGTGCAACTCCTACCATGCAGCATTTTCATCTCTGCCACGTCCAATTTCGCGGCTTCCAAACCGTATGTTAAAGGTGTCCCCGTTTTATTTTTCATACAAGTTGTAGGAAATATTTTGCCTTTCAACAGCGCGGTGTACTTTGTTTCATAATTGTTAGTGCGTTCTTATGCGCCCAACACATGCCAAGTTCAGAGAATGCCGTATAATGCATTTCTGCTCTCACTATTCAATGTCTACTCATTTGCATTTTTAATATCGTCATCAATTTTTCAGCCTGTGGGGTAATGGTGCTGGAAAGTATGCAGTAGTAATTATTTATGGTTAATTTTCTTGTCAATCTTTTCAGCATGTGCTAAAATTGAGCTACTGGAATTTGCAGTGCCCCAAAAAACTAGCTTTTAGCCTGTTGACATGTCATGGCCTTGCAGTTTGCCTGAATGTCTAGGGTTGTTTCTGGTAAACTACGTTTAGAAACTACATATTTCTAGCCTCTGGGGAAAAAAAAGTTTTATATTGCAAAACAACAGTACATCTATTGGCTGTGGACAGTATTGCTACAACAACATGTGTAGAAATACTTGTGTTACTGTTTCTAGATTGAAAAGAATTTCTATTAACTCTTAGCTCCCAACCCATTCCTGATCTTCATTCATTATCACCCCTTTTGAAGGACCCACAGATATGTTGTACTTCATACCTGTAATTTATCTTCACTTGCTTCCATCTACTGAGAAAATAGCTCCGACTGGTCACCATTTTCCGAGAAATTGAAACTCAACATTAGGAATGATGGTTACCTGCGCTGGGACGTACCCGTGTTGGTTTGTTCCCTCGATAACTGAAAAAGTTGTGCACGGATCTTTTTTTACAAAAGAAAGAAGTGATTATATGTTGGTAAATTTCTGTAGCCTATAAGCAACATAATCATACTTAATCACCAACTTACCGATAGATCGCTGTGCGGTCACGTGACTAGACTTCCGGGTCCAGGGGCCGCTGGGAAATGTAGTTGGCATGTTCGCCGGTGGCGTCAATCACAGACGCGCTACTCTAAGAAAACCTGCATTGATAATGGGTTGCCAGACATGCTGGTAGCACTAACAGTACTGTGTTTTTGTACCACTACGATGCAGGTTTGCAATCTCTGAGTGCTTCTAGTTATAATATAGTTATGTCACTCTAGGTGAGAATTGCTTTTTATGTTGGTGCTATTTGCTGTGGAACTCTGTGTTCTTTCTTTTTATATTCGGTGCACCCATACTTTAAAGAGCATGGTGCAACTAACATGATGCAACCATTGATGTTCCCCTCTCAGCGCTTATTGGCCAGTTTGTTAGCGATGTTGCCTGGGGAGAGCTGGATGTCCTGTTGGTTGACACCCCCCCCGGAACTTCTGATGAACACCTGTCGGTGGTGGAGAACCTCCGTAAGCACCGCATAGATGGAGCAGTGCTGGTCACCACCCCACAGGTAACTGTCACCACCCCACAGGTAACTGTCACCACCCCACAGGTAACTGTCACCACCCCACAGGTAACACTAGGTTTCCACTGCAGAGTGGTCCGTATACGGTCCGTACTTATACGATCCGGTTGGAAAATTGCGGTTTCCATAGTTAACACTACCGCGTGCGGCGCCTTGCTATTCGTGCGTGAACAAATATAACGCGATAACACACACTCTTCATGCAGTCCGCCCCATGCATGATGTAAACAATTGCACGTGGCAAATGCGCAGAGGATATCTGTGTGTGTGTGCGTGTGTGGACGAAGGGGGAGGGGTGGGGGGGTGACGCGAGCAGGAGGAGCGAGAGGGTTTGTGTGTGTGTGTGTCTGTGCGCGCGCGCGGAGGAAGAGGGGAGGGTGGAGGGGTGCGGGGCTGACGAGAGGGTTTGTGTGTGTGTGTGTGTGTGTGTCTGTGTGCGTCAAGTGTGTTCGCTTGTTTCTGTTCTTTTGTGTGTGCATGCGTGTGTGTATGTGTGCATGCGCGTGCGCCGGATCTCGGAAAAGAGAGGGAAAGAGAGTGCCCGCCCCCAGTACGTACCCAGTACGTCCGTATACGTGCGGCGAAAAATCTAAATAAATGATTTTCTGTACGGACGGTGCGTCTACCGCACGTATTTCAGTACAATGGAGCATGCTACAACGGTGACAACACATTTGTTTTGCTCACGTATATGGTACGTATACGTACCCTAGAGAAAAATCTCTGCAGTGGAAACGGCATAAGGTAACTGTCACCACCCCACAGGTAACTGTCACCACCCCCACCACCACTCATCCGTCATTGTATAGTATCCAGTAGTATAGTATACTACTGGAAGTATGTAAATAGTGTCGATTTTGGTTTATATGTAGGGTGATTCACTTTGACGTGAGGAGTTGTTGTTTTTCCTCTCCAGCCCAGCCTCGTGGCATTCAATGTTTTACGGCCTTAATTTGAGACAGACCGTTTATTGACAGAGGTAAATCAATTGTTACTTGCCTTTTTTTCCATAGATTGAGAGATGGAGAAGTTGTTAGCCTGCAGCCCTATACTCTTAGCCTGGTGAGCCAGAACAAACGCATCGTCCACAGATTGCACATTGCTAGACGCCTGCATTGGGTCTGAGGAAATCGTCGGTACGGAATCAATCGAGTGGAGGGAGTTTGTACGAGCTACACAACATGTGGGCGGAGTTTGGTTGTCACGCCTCCACGCCGCTTGCCCCACCTACTGCACTGTGACTCGATAACACGATTTGATTGACATGTTTTTTTTTTTACGTTTTCCGACCCTGGTTTTACCAGACCCAATGCAAGCGCCTAGCGATGTGCGATGCGTGGACGATGCGTTGGTTCTGACTCCCCAGGGTACTATATTGTCTTAAAACGTGGTATTCATGGTGGTTGCTAGCCCAGTAGTCAATGTATATTACACTTTCGCCAGGTGGTGTCCACAGGTGACGTGAGAAGAGAGGTGACCTTCTGTAAGAAAATGGGAGTTCCTATCCTCGGCATTGTGGAGAACATGAGCGGATTCGTGTGTCCACATTGCACGGTGAGCACACACGCATACCAATGCGTTCATAAACGTGACATGCAAAAGTCAAATCATTGGCTGTTCGGATCAACAATTTCAGTTGAATATGTCATAAAGCCAGCAAAGACGGTAATATTTGAAAAGTGGAACCAAGTTCATGGATTCATGGAATCCATGGCTGTTTCCGAAATCGCTCCCTATCCCCTACTCCCTACGTCCCATATAGTGCACTCACCTATAGTGCACTCAACAGCAACGGCCGAGATTGCGGACACTAGAGTTGCCGCCGTCGAAATTATTATAAAATGTGCTGTGGTCGATCGCTATTGACTCCCGCTGTCATTTTTTTTTAGGTTTAGGTCATTTTAAAACGTCTCGCAATGCATTATAAGTTATATTTCTTCGTCTAGGGTACAGCCGACGCTCACTACTTTTTGTGGTGCATTGTGGGATACTTTCAGTGCATTATATTGGGTACATGGTTACATGGCGTGCACCCCATATAGTGCACCATATGGGGGATGAAGAGCGATTTCGGACACAGCACATGGTTTTAAACAACAATATTGCCAGTACGTAATTTGCCAGTACCTTGTTTTGAGGATCCCATATTGCCACTCCGCATAGAAGATGCAAAGGGGAGATTGGAAGTAGCCTGGCGAGCCAGAACCAACACATCGTCCGCGCATCGCTAGACGTTGCGATGTGCAATGCATGGGAGATGCGTTGGTTCTGGCTCTCCAGGCTAGTTTGGAACTGGCCACCTTAATACCCTATCGCGTGATCGGTTCCACCTGTGTATGTTGTTCAAGAGTCAATGAGCTTACCAAACAAATTGTGTGTTCCAATAATTAGTGGTACAGATATTAAATTCAGCAAATCAACTGGAGTGTCCATATTTATGCACTTGCCTACTTTTGTTTAAGTATTACACACCTTTTAAATGACCTGATGTGAAACTATACATGTTCCATGCGTTGGCAGGAGTGCAGCTATGTGTTCTCCAAGGGCGGCGGAGAGGAGCTGGCCAAACTTGTAGGATCTCCATTCCTTGGTGAGGACAGCTCGACCCTTTCATTTTATATTTCTCATTCACTTTGTTGCATCTTAAATTGAGATATAACACGTTTACTTTCTCGAAATACTTCAAAAGACATTGGAACCTCTCTTTTTCTTGTTTTACACATTGACAACCTTTAAATTGGCTTTAGTTTAATTGGGAATGAAATAGAATATTTGTAGGTATGAAAATAAGGACACTATTTTTCAAATGTGCAATTTTTTCATCTTTCCTATGTCTTGTCCTCTGTTAAAGTAGTTCCGTTAATAACAACTACCACTGTTCACAGTAGTTGGCTTGGAAAAGGTTCAGCTTGATAGGGGGGGCATGGGCCATTTCTACGTTGCTAATACGGCACATTCATTAATTAAAATTCAATTCAAATCAACATTATTTCTGTCAAGCGCCTCAAGGCAACTGTGGTTGCAATATCACAGTTTAAGAGTTAGACCGTAGTATACAGTTAGCCTGGAAAGCCAGAACCAACAAATCTTTCACGCATCGCACGCGATTAGAACGAACATTGGGTCTGGTGTCGAGCGACTCCAACAAATCAGATTGTCGGGTGTTTGACAACTGGCCAATCAGAGCCACCTTGAGGTGGTTCTCTCTGAGAGACAAGAAAATGAAAAAAATAATAATAATGCTCCCCCCCCACCCCACCTCCTCCACCACACGGCACACCCCTTTTTGATACGCTCGGCACCAGACCCACTGTTGGTTCTAGTCGCGTGCGATGCGTGGATGATTGGTTGGTTCTAGCTTGTCAGGCTAGTATACTAGTTAGTTTAGTCTAAGTTGGATTTCACTAAACGGGATACATATCTGCTCTCTTGTAGGCTGTGTGCCGCTGGATCCGGCGCTCAGCTCCAGCCTGGAGGGGGGTGGGGATTTCCAGCAAGCCTTCCCCGAGAGCTCCACCTTCAGTGCCATCACATCCATCTGTCAAACACTCCTGGAGAAGCTGGCTGCTAGCTAGCACCATTAATAAGCAGTGTGCAGAGATGTTTATACCGTAAGGACCGGCATTGGATCCTGTTTGGGCAGTTAGAATAACATAGTTAGAATAATTAATATATCATGTCCAAACTAACAAACCAGTTGCATATTAGGACAATTAACCCTCAGCCACCAAACGTCACATGGCTGCAGAGATGTGACCAAGTCTCTCTTTCAAGTCTCAATTCTCAAGTCCTTCTTGGTCAAGTCAAGTCCCAAGTCAACTCCAAGTCAAGTCATCATTAACATGCTCTCATTTTAGCCCCAGAATCTGATTTTAGTAAAGTAGAAAAACAATCAAACGATGCTATTAAAAAAGCCAAACTATTGCTTGCATCTCTGCAGGGCTGTGATTTGTCCGATCTGCAGAGGTTTTTTTGACCCGTTCATTTTAAAATAATAAGACATATAATTTGGAAATGCTCCGCGACTGTTACGACTACAAATGCCACTCGGGACTTGTAGTTCCGTTACTGAAAGTGACATCAAAACCGTGTGAAAATTCTGCAAGATATTGTGACACCATTCTGGACCTGTACAAAATAGGCTACCAAACGTCACCGCTTGCTTCTGTTTGAGACAAACGCATCCACGTCTGCTGTGCGACCCGCGCGCCGTTCAGCCATTTGTGTTATAATGGCACGTGGGGGGCAACCTGGGTCTTTTTCGCCCTTTGAATGGTGAGGGTTTTCAAAACATTTTTTTTAAAACATCAAAAGTTACATTATTCTCTTCAGGACATCTTTGTTTATGATTGTATCATTTGGCCATTTGTTCAGCATCACGACGCAATAATGTGCGTCACTTTTGTACTCTGCAAGCTTTGCAAAATTTTCAACTAAATGTATTCTTATCTCAAAACATTCCTGAGTCAAACTTCACACCCCACACGTCCCTTTACAAACAATTTAGAAGAATGTTCAGTTATTGAAAAAAAAAAAATCAAAATGATTGGAACCTAAAATCATATATATTTTCGTTCATTTTTGTATTATCCCCATATACATGTATGATGACCTATTTGATGTTTAAAAGGTTCAACAGATTCACCACTAGTCATGGCTTTATAACATTCACAATGGTCTTTACTTAAAAAACTTCAGTTTTTGTCCATTCAAATCACTTTCATGTGTTCCGAAAGAAAAAAAAGCCTAAATATGTATGGCAATGACTATGTTTTGTTACCCTGGCAAGCCAGACCCAATGAATCGCTCACGCAGCACATTCAAGCTATGTATGGACAATTCGTTTTGGTTTGGCTTGCCGGGCTAATGTTTTATAAGTTTTATTAGCGTATTAATAGCGTGATAGTACAATCAACAATGTAGTGGGAACTAAACTAAAATGTCATGACCTATTCCCAAATATTATTCAAGACTTTTCAAAATCTATTTTTGCATTGTGCACATTACTATCGTCCACATCACCATATTGTTTTAGTGTTAATGTTCACGCAGTAAATCTATAAAGATGGTCCCAGAGAGGAACAAATATAATGGAATAATCTTGTGCTGTAAAATGTCCATGGGAAGGGTAGGTTATATGCAGGTAAACAGGAAAATAGTCTTTGTGACTGTCTTAAACAATTGCGTGTTCAAATAAGTTTAAGTTCAAATAAATATTTTATTGAAAATGTGAGGTGTTGTGCGTGCAATATTCATCTTAAGCCCAATTCGCACTTGACTTTTCATTACCCCTGGACCCATGGTAATTAAGAATAAATGCGGAGGACGTCAGAGTTTCATTTGACATGCAAATGTGCGATGTCAGTGATTTGCGAAGTAATAATTCCCCTGTGAGTTACCTACTGTGAATCGGCGAAACACCACTATTGTTTGAATTCCGAATTTGTTCAACTTTGTTAATGCACGCACACACGTGCGTGTATGTGAGACTGAAGTCTGTGTTTGTCTGTACACACATGGGCAAGCAAAAATGCGGCACATGCATCATAATGTCTTTTAAATTGAGCAAAAGACAGGCCTTTACTAATCCCATCAGAATGCGCAACAAACTGACACGGGTAATTGCGAATTACCAGAGGTCCCCACATAATTCAATGGCAGTGTGAATTGAGCTTTAGGGTTCTTGGTTGCTGGACGTGAAGAGTCGAATCAGGAGGTGAAGACAAGCCTACGGATCCTGTACACATTTTTATGTTCGCCATTAACTAATGGCCTAGCTGCGATCATTTTCACCCACTGTCCAGGTGCCCGGTTAAATCCATTGAGTGTGCCCACAGACGTGCTATGATGTGAAGGTGCAAAGTCAACTCATCTAAGCTAGATGGTTAGTGCTCTCCCCTCAACCACCATCAATGCTCCACCAACGCTCCAGGTTTTATTGATTAATCAAGTAATTGGAAAATACGACTTTTATAATCAACATTTTTACATTGTGCATGGAATTTATGTGTGAAATACAAAGTGTCTACCAGGGCTCCGAGGAACGAAAACGAACGGAAATTTATGAAATTTTACAAAGAGCGGAAACGAAAAAAGATTTCTTCAAGTGTTCCGGAACAGAAACGGAACATTATGAAATCGACAAAACCGGTTAAAAACGTTTTTTCTTTCTGTTCTCTTTATATTGTAACATATCTTATGTCTGGGAGACTATTTCCAGTTGTGCATCCATCCAACTTTCACTGTCAGTCATCAATCCCCATGCATCTGGGGCTCCATCTTGTGGACAGACAAGGAAGTGAACCTAATGGCGTTAACACAGTTGCACTGAAGTGTTGAAGTCCACCAAACATATTTTGTATAAACTATATTTAAACGTAACATTGCACAATATAAGGAACTTTAAGAACGAACAAAATGTTTGTGTTCCGAACCGGTTTAGGACTGATATTTTGGTGGTGGAGCGGTTTCGAGAACGAAAACGTTAAACAGAGACCTGCCTGAACCGTTCAGAACGGAACCTATAACCTAAAAATAATTTTGTTTTCAAGCCTTGGTGTCTACACACAGAAAAGTGATTTAGTGCTACTAAAATAAACGCATAAGATGTTTGTCTTGAGTGATTTCAACATGTTGCTCTATTGCATGGTGACATCACGGCTTGGCGACGGCAGACATGATGATATTGCGGTCAGACGAACGAGCAGAGTTCAATATTTGCATAAATTAGTCCTTTTAAAAGTCTTCTATTATTGATTTATCCATGGTAATATGCCAGCAGATAGCAGCATGACGATGTCCCTTGTATTCCCCCTATAATGAAAGATATTCCACTTCCACCGTACGTATATGTATACGTCACCATACGCGATACCAGCAAAATGTCTGCTGCTGTCGAGCTGTGACATCACGTGCAACAGCCCTATTAGAAGTATAGATTATTCCACCATCCGTTTAATATGATGCTTTTAATACGCCAGCTCCGTGGGGGCCAAACATCTGACAATTTTGTTGGTGGCAAGAACAACTAGTGAGGCTTACAAGTTGCATTGAATGAAGCAAGGTAGTGTACTCCAAGAAAACCTACATTTTGTTAATGTAGTTCAGGTGGCAGGGGATATGTAGGGGATATATAAGCCACTTTATAACCTTCCGCTTTATAAATCTCTAACGTTGTACACTACCACGGAGCTACTCATCCTAGGGGCTCCAGGACCTCCCACTTGATTAATTAAGCACTGGGCAGAGGGCCAGTAAGTCCTCCACAAACCCTGTAAATCGTCTGGTCAGCATTGTGCTTAGGGGTTAACCCCAACCCTAACCCCTAAACGACCCATATTTTTTTGGAATATAGAGATTTCGGAAGATAGGCGTTCACAGGCCTACCACAAGGGCCTCTGATAACCTTGTACGGTTCCTTTATATACACAGGCTGGGCGCGAACCTAGGACAATATAGGGCTGGTTAGAGCCAAGATGCAGTATGGGTAGGGGAGGCGAGTTTCCGTAAGCAAGGATGATTGTGGGTAGCCTGACGGGGGAGGATGTGATGGGTGTAAAATGATCACCGGGGGCTGCTGCGAGATAGCTACACCCACAACGCAAATAGTACAGTACCTCATGAGGTGCATGATGTGAGCGGGGAGCTCACACAGGATCGTGGGAGGGGCTGTGATAGAGTTGAGCACAGTTGCTTCCCTGCCACTCCCAATAGCTTTTTTAGCTGCACTGGGCCGGAGCCGCGGAGCAGTTTGTTTTTGGTGTCGTTGGTTTGTCCCCTGGATAACTGGAAAAGTTGAGCATGGATCTGGATGAAATTTCACGGAGTTGTTGGAAATGACGAAAGAAAGAAGTGAACTGCTACTGCCAACATAATCGCACTTAATCACCAACACCTACCGATAGATGGATGGAAAGTTCCTTATCTGGTTAGTGTACGGTGTGGTCAATGAGACGTTTCCATGTAAAAATCAGAGTGATTGGTTAGGTCCAACAGCGTCAGCTTCCTAACTATTAGGCCAGGCTACTACTCTAAGAGCACTTGCATTGATAATGGCTTGCCACACATACTGCAAAGTGTCTATTTGACATTTAAAAAATTTCAAATAGCAAAGAAAAGAGGATCAATCACTGTGTATTCAAATTTGAATGTAAAATAAGCATACAGTTGTCGAATGTGCCTTTAAAGCACAGTGTACGGCACTGAAACACTTGTGAAACAAGAGCATCAGAAATCATTAACAAAAAGATAAGATAATCTTAAATCATGGCAAGCATAATAAAAGTTACACAAGAGATGACGTGTTCATCGTCAACCGTCAGCAGCTTATATCAATGGTTTGTTGCAGCTGTCAGTTGGAGCTGATGATTTGAAGGTGACACTCCAACAATGGGCGCAAAACATAGTGAGTATGCTCAACATTTTAATTCTATCAACCACAGAATATTATGGTAGTATGATTAAAGTCAGTTTCAATTTACCTGTTGAATTGATAATATCACGTTGAACTTTTAATAAACTTTTTTTTCAGTTGCACTGCTATGTTGAATTCTAAAACATATATTGTTGAATATTCTAAAATGTGTACATTGAACATGTATCCATTCAGCGTTTACAGACATGAGCATCACAAAAATCTAACAGTACACACGCATGGAATTGTAGTTGAAACAACTCGACAAGTTCCGCAGCAAAAAGTCAGTTCAAGAATAAATGTTCTCCTCGCCATTTGAATCTTCTGAACACTCATATTTTTCACATTATTGCGCTTTAAAATGAAAAGCCGTGAAGTCTTTTATTCAATTGCTTGAAAGCGAAAGTATTCTCATTCTCTAGACTTTGTTGCCTGGTACACATAGAAACCCATTAAGCCAGGGGCTTCCCTATAAACGTACCTCTTCATCTTGTAAAAACAAAAACAAAAAAATGCTTGTTCTTTGAGACACCCAACGGAAGGTGTGTGTTGTTTAAAAAAAACAAAAACAAAAAAAAATGCGTCTGACATGAACAATGAATGGACAGATTTTTTTTTTTGGGTACCAAGTATCTTAAACCATTACAATGTCAGCCGGTGTCCATAAAGATGCTATTATAAAGTCAAATTGTATAAATAACATCCTTTTTGGCTCAATCTTAAATATTCTGATCTAATGTACTTGTAAACTATTAAGCTATACCAGACGTGCAGTCAAGGGGTAGCTTGCAGTTGCTATAGCTGTTAATTGTGTTACATTTGAGTAAAGATTGGGATCATGTAAAGGAATATTTAATGTGTTTTTGTTTTAAATATGAATTAAAATAAAACAATAAAATGTGTCTGATCTCATAATTCATAACATAATCTGAATTTACCCTGAATTAAATAATTGTATGTGTTTTTGTTTCTTTTCTAGTTATTTTATGTATTATTTCATTATCATTACTTATTTTTAAATTGAGGTGACATAAAAAATCATGTTTTAAAAGGGTTTCTGTGTTTATAGTTGGCATGGGGAGTCATAGTAGACAATTTAAAACTGTATTCTGGACGTTTTGTGGTTGCTTTACAATGTTTGCCTAAAATGGGCATTTTTAGGTCCTCCCAGAACGTGGTTTGTTTTAAAATCCCCTCTTTCATGACGTCACGCGGGTCTTTTTCGTCTTTCTGGTACACAAAATAGTACAGTAAAGTATTAGCATGGAATTGCGTCAAACTATTTCAACTAAAGGCCAAAACCCAAAAATATTGCATGTTGGGCCTATTTACATGCCATGTAAATAGGCCCAACATGCAATATTTTTGGGTTTTACATATACATACTATTCGAAATTGTACGCACCACATGTGGTGCATTCGCAACACATGTGGTGCGTGGGTGGACTCGCACGGCGAGATATCTAAGCCCATTTTGTACAACCATCTTTACGTATCGCATGTCTTTACGTATCGCATGCTGAAATGTTTAATGGCTCTGTACTGTCTGTCCTAAAATAAAATTCATTCATTCATTCGTTCTGCCACTCAACTATAGCCCTGTACATTACATCTCTCCGACCTTTTCTTCTTTTATCCTTGTCGGTAATATCATACATGAATTCATTTGAATGAAGTACAAAGTATTATACATTGATACATACAGACATGACATGATGCCACTTGGTTTTAGTAGATCAAAGAGGCCTGATAATGTGGGGCTGGATGGCGCCCACAGAATGGCTTGCTACCAGATGGAAAAAGCTCTCCAAAGCTTTTGCCTTGAGAGACTCATCCTCCCCTTCATCAAGTCTGGCCTCCCTGCCGAGTTTGACCAACATCAGTTTGCTTACCGAGCAAACAGATCGACAGAGGACGCAATCATGATGGCTTCCTCACTCATCTGGACCAGAGCAACACCTATGTGAGGATGCTTTTTGTGGACTTCAGCTCGGCATTTAACACTGTCATCCACCACAAACTGGTCAGTCAACTGGGCGACCTGAGCCTAAGTAGTTCACTGTGCGCATGGATATCGGACTTCCTCAGGAACAGACCGCAGCATTTCAGAGTGGGAGCCCGCATTTCCTCCACACTCATCCTGAACACTGGAACACCACAGGGGTGCTTGCTCCGTCCCCTCCTCTATTCCCTTTTCACCCATGACTTCTCCCCTATCCACCTCACAAACACCTTCATCAAGTTCGCCCGACGACACCACCATTGTAGGACTGATCAAGAACAACAATGAGGCAGCCTACAGGGAGGAGGTCATGCACTTGCTGAATTGGTGCTCACAAAATAACCTGGACCTAAACACCTCCAAAACCAAAAAACTGATTGTGGACTTTAGGAGAACTAGGCAGACGCTGGAGACTCTCTCGATCGGAGGAGAGGAGGTCGAGAGAGTAGAGACCTTCAAGTACCTGGGAGTCCACATATCAGCTGACCTCACCTGGACCACCGACACAGTTGCACAACTGAAGAAGACTCACCAAAGACTGTACTACTTTGTCGCGTTTCTTGGACATATGTAGTTAAGTAGGAGTTAGAGGAGGGTGGAGGGATAGAATAGTGGCGTGGGAAAGGACAATAGAGATATTTTCAATCATTCCCAAATAGACAGCGTGAGTTACACTGGTGCAACTCATTTTTATTGAGAGAGACAGTGACAGGATTAAATCGGAAATTAGGATGATTATGAAGAGTCGGGAGAAGACATTGCAGAAAAGCCGGACAGGGGATTTGAACCTGCGGCACTGATCGACCTATGGTCTGGGGGAAGCACTCTCTAACCACACTGCCACCGCATGCCCCCCATGCAAGTCATGTTTAATGTAGGAAATGTAAGGAAAAGAAAAGTAAGAGTATAACCCTACTTCGTGTTGTCAACAGCTAAAGAAGAACACCACCACCACCACCACCACACTGCTCCTCAACCAACTCCTCGACCACCTCCTGGACCACCAGGTATACCAAAGAGCAGGTCAACTACTTTGCTCAGGGGGCCACATTGTCAGAAAGCCAATGGTCCAGGGGCCGGAGCAGATGCCGGACTGCACCCCATCCCCTCTCCCTTCAGTAACTTCCGGCCTAGTTGTACAACATGACACAACGTGAAACCACATTTTCATAACTTTTATTTAAAGTAGCATACTTCCCATTAAAGGGGCTTCAATTCTATGAAACAATGGTGCTTTCTTGTTTGTAACAAGCAACATCTGAAACAACACACAAATAGTGGTAAACAGCAGCCACTCAGTTAAACTACAATTTATAATGCATCTGTTGAGGTAAAGAAGAGAATCTCAGTTAACCCTAAGCCTCGACAACACATTTCTAGTGCTTCTGGTGAGAAAGTACAGCATATCAGATAGATAAAACATGTTTGACAAAAAAAAATGCTTGGCGGCAGATTAAGCCCGCGGGCCGCCAGTTGAGTAGCCCTGCCATAAAGCCTTCTGCGTTGTTTTTGGAACCTTTGGAACCTTTTTCACACCTAGCATGCCATAGATGACAAATGTGTGTCAGAACTTGGCATCACAATTTGCTTGGTCTATCAAACATTTAAAACATTAGCTAACTAAATACAGCACACGATAACACATCAAATTCTATTACTACACAAACAGTTTTGTGACATTAGTGTCACAGAAAAATAATCTGAAGATTTGGGCTCCTGCCGCTGTTGCCACCAAAGTGACGCAAAAAGCATGGATTCCAAATTAGTACAAAAGAAGGAACTCAGACGAAAGAAACGTTTACTCCACGGAGCCTTGCCAAACTTCAGAGCTTGCCTTAACCCGATTTATTGGGCGATATGTTTTGTCTCTGGGTGCCGATTTGTGTTTCTGTTCAGTTTAGAGCAACAGGCGGGTGCATGCAAGCACTGTTGGGTATGGCACTCCACGTCAATCACACATCTATTACAAGCTTTATTTCTGTTTGAAAAATATTTTCTGTAATGTACATAAACACCATGCTAAGCTTGGTTGATGATTGTTTTAACCCATATTTTCTCATTCAACAACAGAGGGGGAGATAAAACAGTGGAGGCAGATTAAATGGGGGTGAGTACAATTGATGAAATGATCATTTGAATTGATTGGGGGCGGGGGGGGATAATGCATAGTGCCGTTTGAAAGAACGACAAAAACCACAGGTTTAATTTTTTTATAAAAGTCGTTCAGCCCTAATGTGTGTATATTACATATATTGTAACAATATATGTACTGTATATGTATATCTAATACAATGGGAAAACGGCCCGTAGTGGTGTCAAAATGTCTGTACACTTACATTGTGCGTTCTCTGACTCTACCACTTCACTTCATTGAAATGACAAATACTAGCAAAAGGGGTCCGCGTTGGTCGAGTGGTTATGGACACCGCACCTAACGGGACCCCATTCATGTTAGTGGCGCCGTGTCGCTCGTCGACTTGTCTGCAATGTCTACCCCCCCATCTCTTCAACCCAGTTCCCGACTAATCCTATCCAATAAAGATGGAAAAACGGCGCTGACGCCGGAAAAAATAACTAAAAAAAAATACAAGCAAAAGTATATGCACACGCATACACATTTCTGTGTTCATATGTGCGTATGCCTCCATGGGGTTATTAATTCACAGGCTAAGACAGTATTTTGAAATGTCTGTCTTCTAAAATACAAACTGTGCCTGTGGGTCGTAAACACAATCTCAGAAAAGTAGGGACGTCCCGATCACATTTTCCCGCTCCCCATCTGATCAAATAACACAGTAAGGCTCGTTTCCATTGGTGTTTATTTTAGTTTTATTTTCATTTTTAAGAAATGGGTTCAGTGCCAATTTGGAAGATGTTAAGATTATGGGATGTTAGGATTATGTTTAGGTAGATACTTTATCCATCCATGTGAAAATTACATTTTGTTGGTTCACAAGAGAAAGAACAGAATTAAACACTCCCGAATCTGAATCAGGAGCAGGTTTATTGCTATTGTCAATGATACGAAGTTCACAAGCAACGAATTCTCGCCATTATTGAGGGAGGGAAATGGAAGCATGCTGATAAACATCTTAATGCAATACGACAGCCGTTAATAACATTCAGTCATAATTCAGTCCACACAAGAGATATTATGAGCGATGGGGCTCAGAAAGTTTCTAGTGCAGACTTGCATCAGTCCCAGCTTGCTACGTGACGTCCAGGAGCCATACGACAGAACACCCAAACATGCGGGTTGGATTGCTAGACTCCTCCCGCTTCTCACTGTACTCAAGCCACTTCTCCACTACAAAAAAACTCAAGGCACAGTTCGGTACTTCGGCCCATCTCAGTTAAGTTTAGTTCAGTTAAATGGGAACGTGTTTCCACTGTTCTTGAGTCGGCCACAAAGGAGTGGTGCCGATTAAAAAAAAAAACAAATTTTGATACGCCAGTGCTCACCCCCACCCCTGACAGCACCCCACTGGTGGCAGGTGATACCTGTCTACCTTTGTTCTATTGGTACCTGCCAGACTGGAGGGAGAGGGGGCACACGCTCCCCCTCCTATGATTGGCCAGCCACGTTGTGTCACCCCCTCGGAGCGTGACCAATCAGCGACCAGCAAACGTGGCCACCAACGGCCACATTCCAGAACCACGCCGAATTGAGATCAAGGAGAAGCGATTTTCCGGGTGGATGTGCATGTAAACTGCGCCGTGCTGGCCTTAACCCTAAAAACCCCATAAAGACCGAAGCTGCCGGCGGCGGCAGGATTTCCAATGTATTTTTAAAATTACCGTACCTAAAATAATTCCAGGCGGACTGCTTACTATTATAGGTCTTAAAGGGTTAAAGCAGGTGTGACATGAAAAACCATGTTTTAAAAGGGTTTCATTGTTTAAATTAGGCTTGTGAAATAATTGTGGACCATTTAAAACTCTATTGTATTCGTTTTGTGGTTGCTTCACAATATTTGCCTAAAGTGGGCATTTTGAGGTCCTCCCAGATTTCGGCTCGTTTTGAAATTGTGACGTAGCAAATTCTTCTACGTCTTTCTATTGCAATACATATTGCGTTGACGTATACACACTATCGCCCCCTACAGTTTATGCGTGGAACTGCATCAAACTATTTCAACTAATGACCAAAATGCAATATCGATGATATTGCATTTTGGGTGTATTTACATGGTATATAATCTGTAAAAAGTACAAGCGTATGTACGTGCTTATTTTAGTGTTTGTGTGTAACTATTGCACGACAAACAAAGTTCGGGCAACCACGGTGGATGCAAATTGGCTCGGCCGTATCCCACTACTTGGAGGCAGTAATGTGTCGTTCGCGGGAACGAAATGTATTCAGTTCTTTTGAATCACCAGCGAGATTCGGTCGTAAAACATAATCTGTTCTTCATTTTACTGTTTTAATTGTTGCTTGAAACCACCATGAATGTAACCAAAATATTTAAAAAAAACATTAATTATTTGATTACATTTCTTGAGAAAAGGAACTGTATTAGCTTACTTTACTTTACTTGAAATATAGGTATAAAAATGTCTCCAATATTTTAAATTAGTATTATAATTTGCATCATATGATTTTCATAGTTCTTTCCCGCACCCCCTCTAAACTCATCCTCCCTCCTTCCCGAAAAGAGTCAGTGAACGAATATTTTTGGTGAACCGATTCACTTGATTCAGTTCACTGAAGCAAACGGTTTTGCCCATCACTAGGCGGTGACGGCCGTTGTGGGGCGGGGCGACGTAGTCGGCGAAATTCACAATAATCTACTTCTTCGATGGTCTAAAAATTGCAGTTATAACGTAATAAATTTGATTATATTGTTTTTGTTGTATTTTTTTAATTTTAGCCCCAAACCTGACAGTTAATTTGTTTTTGGGAGATGTTATACTGTTCTAAAATTGTTTTAATTTATTTATATGCAAAATATGATACATTTGGCAATTTCATATTCAGGATGTCATCTCAATTTTAAGTAAGCCAGTGCAAAAGGGGCTACAGCTTTGGAGGTGTACAGTCCGGAGTGCATAATGTTTGGCAGCCTGTTTTTGTCTTTGGATGTGGCTCTATAGGGGGGATGAGAATTGACTCAATGGTTGCTATATAGACCTGGTTTAGCTTCCTCAAATCTTTGTATATCACTTTCTGTTAAAATGGAGAATTTGGTGTATTGACATCCAGAATAAAGAAGTTATTTCAAGGAAAATAATAATCTCTGGTGTGTTTAATCCTTGTGTCAATTTCCTCAGGGATACAGATGCAGAGTTGAAGAAAATCAAAGCATTCAGTATAAAGCACACTGGCATGGAGACAATAAGGATCCTCCTAATTGGCCCTGCTGGAAATGGAAAATCGAGTTTCATCAATTCAATCGCCTCCGTTTGTCGGAACGAAATTGTTGACACTGCTGAAGCCAACAGTGGAGAAACAGGAGAGTCATTCACCCTGCAGGTAAAAAAACATTTAGCTTCCAAAGTGATATTCATATTGCTTCAGAGAATATATATATCAGCTCTCCAGCTGGTTTTCATACGCTAGGGGTCCCAGTTCCAGTATAAAAAGATTAACTAATATTATAGATTAATACAGTTTGATCATTTAACAAAACATTTCATGTGTGATCGTTTTCATCTAAAGTTATTACGGATTGTGTCACTGTCAAGTCATGTGACCAGCGCCGACTTGAGCCGAAGCAAGCAGCGAGCCGAGCGAGGTCTTGGCTCCCTGTACGTCAGCTGGGGGGGAGCTGTACGTCAGGTGGCAGGGCCGCGCCGGGCTCCACGGCAGACAAGCAGTGAGACAGCAGACGAGCTACACAGGGTGGAGGGATGGAGACCGAACGTGCAGACGAATCTCGCCGCACCGAGCACCCGTCAGGCGGTTGAGAGCACAGCGCCGAGCACGGCTGCAGCTCCACACCCGCTCGAGCTGCGCACCTAGCCCCGTGCTGAAATACTCGGCTGTCCGTTAAGCACAGCGAGTGAACATAGCTGGTGACGCCGGGAGTCCCGCTTACTTTTGTATTATTGGATTTAATGGACAGGTTACAGGTGAGGACAGAGAGAGATGGTGACGGTCAGCCATACAGGGATAGAGGACTGATGATATGAACGGCGTGGTGTTGTGACATAATACTGTCATGAATGGTGCTGCCGCGGCTGAGGTGCCGCGGGGCATGCTGGGATTGAAACCAAGAGTGACTGAGCTGTCGCTTGCGGAGGAGTACTAGTACGATCTGGATGGTGTTTGGCAAGTAGCCAGGCTGGCCTCTTGTTGAACGGCATCCAGACGTGTCTTCCCTGGTACACTTGCCTGCTTCTCCGAGTGGAGCCGCCCCAACCATTACAATATATTCCGATTGGATACCGAGCCGTCTTGACGATCAAGTTCAATTTTGATTTTTTTTTTTTTGTCTCTCTCTCTGAGATTTTTAAAATTAGTACAATTATAATTTAAATGATATTACTATCCATATCTATGCTTTTCAATCAGTTTTGTAGTAAAATGTTCAGCAACCCCTTGAAAATTTTAAGCAACCCCTAAGCAACTGCACTACAATGCTAGCTGCGCCACTCGCGTGAGACTCTGTATGTGATTACATTGTTACATTAATGATACAGCCAAGTGAATTGTATACTGTTCCTGAATTGAACCAAATATTTAGCAGAACGAACAAGACAAATGGACGTGACTGGAACTATCATCCATGGCACTTTATTAACCTCTTGGGCTGCCAAAAATTATGAACTCTGACGCCACACTCCAATTTACTGCAGATATCAGAAAAAATTGGACGGCATAAGTAGGGATGGAATGTTGGGAACCATTGGAGCAGTTTGGAAACAGCGCGTCACATTCCCCCCTCTAGAAACTGCTTCTTTTTGTCAGTTAAGAGCTCCAGTGGGGGAACATTGTGGACTACCATGAATTAAACATTTTACAAAATCACATCTCCGAGACGTTTCATTACTGGCTCCTAGGATGTGCCCAATTTCTTTTGCATCATTCATCTTTTTTACCTGAGTAAAGCGTACAGCAAAATGATACCTGACTAATTATTCTTGCATTTAATTCATTGTACGGGACATGTCTGTGCTTCTTTTAGTATATGACACATGAAATCCGGGGGGAAGATGGTGATTTCTACCCCTTTGTCTTCAACGATGTCATGGGCCTTGAGCCGAAAATGGGAGTCGACATTGGAGACCTCAAACTGGCTATGCAGGGACATGTGGAGGATGGCTACGAGGTAATAACATAATTTAGTGCTCTGTCATACACCATGTTGAGCTACTGATCATGAACTCCCCAACTACATCTGGTGATTAATAGAACCATCAACTCTCTTTCTGTAGAACCCTCACTTTCTGCAGGCCTATTGAAGCTACATCCATGTCTGTGATGATGATGATGCAGTTAGGGCGTTAGGCATATATGCATTCCGACTACTCGCTATTCCAAATGAGATCATGTCTGTAGACCGAAGGTGCTTTAGACTGAAGGTTCTAAAGGCCGAAGGTTCACAAGGGCGGCGGTATTATGAACCCGACCGAATGCCGGTCTTCTGACCCTTCCGCGGGGTTCACAAAGCCAAATGCTGCCGCGCTTCGGACGCCGGTCTCCCACCCACCCAGAGCGAATGCACGCTATGTGGCGGTGCCACTTGGCTTTGAGAACCTACCTCCTTACCCCAACCCTAACCCAGAGCGGCACTATGCTGCTGCTGCTGCTTCGGCAGTGGAACCCCGCGGGGGGTTCAGAAGATCAGCGGGCGCTATGCAGTGGCTGCGGTGGGGCGTTTAGCTTTATGAACCTTCTGTCTTTAAAGTTATTTTTTCCGGCGTCATCGCCGTTTTCTGTCTTTTATTGGATAGGATTAGTCGGAAACTGGGTAGAAGAGATCGGGGGTAGACATTGCAGACAAGTTGACGAGTGTAGTCGACCTCGCGTCACTGCGGACGCTGCGGTAGACACAACGCCACTAACATGAATGGGAGTTGGGTGCGGTGTCCATAACCACTCAGCCAATGCGGACCCCCATGAACCTTCTGTCTTTAGAACCTTCGTCTACAGCGTGGACCCCTTCCAAATGTGATAAGCAATGCTCAAGAATGGAACATGCCAGAAACTCAACAGAACTCAAATGTCACAATGTCTGAGAACCGGTCCAGCTCACTCGTATTGTTTCATTGGTTAGTGAAAATGGAGTACAGGGAATGGGAGGGCAGAAGTGCTGCTATTTTATTCTATTCTACTTTGCAGTTCAAACAAGACCGCCCAATGGAGGAAGATGATGAACACTACAGAAAGAACCCTAGCTTGGAGGACAAAGTCCATGCTTTGGTCTATGTCATTTCAGCACAAACAGCTAATGCTGAAGATGCGGAACGACTGATGGACAAAATGATTGAAGTCAGAAAAGCTGGCAGGGATCTTCGTAAGTAAAAATAAGATGTTCGAAGAAGTCATTCAACACAGTTGGATTTAATTTCTAACTAATCGCTTTCCTGTAGAACTGAGTGATCTTGGAGGAAAAAGTGGATCATACCTTGGAAAAATCTTCAAGAGTGATCGTAACCCTACAGGTTACTTTATAGTAACCTGCCATATTATCCCCCATAAATTAACCTTCCTATTCATAACAGCAGATAATGACTGACTTGAATCATGATAGTCTTAAAGTCAGATTGAATACTCCTGATTTTCTGCAAGAACTGTTGTTTATTAAAACATAGTCTTTTTTGTCTCCATTAAGAGATACCCCAACTGGCAATTGTGACGAAATTTGATGATCACGTGTGCCCTGTCGTTGACAAGAACCTCCAAGACATCTACAAAAGCCGCTACGTCAAAGAAACGGTAGGTACTAGTGAGTAGGCCCCGTCCCAATACTACCTCTTAGCCATTATCTCAGTACTAGCCCTTCGTTTGCACATTCATGTGAGGATTAAGGGGCGTCCCAATACCCAATGGTTCATCTCTCCCAATCCCCTTTTCCCTGCCAAAAGGTCAATGTCTTTTTCTCAGTTCAAGGAGTTTCACATCGACAGCCTTTTAAATTGGCTTCAGTTTAATGCTAAGCTGAGTGTCTGTTTTTCCGTTAAAGGAGTTTTCACATTTCACAACAATTGAATTCAGGAGTGCTGTTAACAAATCTAAAGGCCAGATTACACTTCTGTAACACACCTGTCTGGCCGAATGTTTTGCTGCTATGCTTCTGCACCCTCTAGCGATGCATATGTTTATATTTATTATATTGTAGTGTAGTTGCTCATTGGTTTTTGGCTCACCCCAGTACCCAAATGACAACACAGACAGTGAGAAAGACATGCCAAGGACCAATCACCGCTGCTTTTTATCTGTGCACTTCCGCCCGGATTCGCAACCGGCTAC
>OMKY01250905.1:2461-13948 GCA_900302395.1 Bregmaceros cantori | reverse complement strand
GATTTCTTACTTGAGTAAGAGTAAAATACATTTGTAAAAAAACAACTCGAGTACGACTACAAAGTACTGATCCAAATAGCTACTCAAGTAAAGTAAAAAGTACAGGCTCATAAATGTACTCAAAAAGTATTTTTGAAAGTAAAAAGTACATGCTCCAAAATGTACTCAAAAGTATTTTTGAAAGTATAAAGTACAAAGTACTACAAATAAAATTGTATGTAAAATGCATTTTTCAATGTTAGTTTGTCATTATTATTGCTCGAATATATTAACAACTAGCCTAATGTATCGTATATCCCGGGACTAAATGAAATCCACTTATTAACTGCGCTGGGTACTCGGTACATCAGCGCCCCCTACTGACTATCCTTATCCTACCCCGTCAATGCAAAAAAAAAGTAACGAGCCTGTTTTGGTAAAAGTAAGGAGTAGAAGTACAGATATTTTTGTTAAAAATGTACTCACTACAAGTAAAAAGTAATCACAGAAAAAAGTACTTCTAAAAGTACAGATACTTGAACATTTTACTTAAGTACAGTACTTGAGTATTTGTACTTTGTTACTTGCCATCTCTGTCAATACGTAGAACTCATTCTGTGCCTAAAGTACAATTCGCGCTGGATTTGTTTTACGTGCTGATTCGAGATAATCCCAGAGGTCGTTTGAGTTGAATTTGCTGCCCGAATGCAGAATGGGAAGTAATAATTCCGGCGCGAATTACCTACCGTAATTCGTTAAAACACAGACGTTCTCCGTGTTTTAGTCTTGTGCAAATGTGAATGTGTGTGTTTTATGCGTCTCTCGTCTCCGATACTTTGCGCGTAAAAGTAATCAGTGGCCAATGCATGTGTGCGCGCGCACACACGAGGTCGATGTTCATTTCTATTTTTATTATTAAATGATGCTATTATTTATTACAGTATTAATAGCCTATAGCATTGCACAGGATTACAAACTTGCGAGCCACAGCCATATGGTTATAGGAACGTTGACTTACCTTTATGGACTTAGCTCAAACTTCGCCAGGCGAGGTTATCCAATTCACTGTGTGCAGTTGGCCAAAAAAACGTAAATGCAACGCGAACAAAAAAGAAATGATGAAATCATCTTCTGGGAGAATAAAAGGTAGAGTTTGCCGTTAAATCCACATCGACAATAATTATAATTATAATAAAAAACACTTCTATTTTATGAACGTGTGGTAGAGACGTTTAATTTTCACTGTCGATCCTGGATCTGTTGCATTTCTTATACTTCCCGGTCCGTCCCGGGGTTTGGGCTCTCACTAGATACCAGCAGATCGCCACTGCCATCTTTATGAGAAAGAAAAGTAGACCAAACATACCAAACTGCAGAAATTGCCTGTGCTAATCTTTGACCTCAAACTGTTCATATGCAGTTGAAATAAATGTTTGAATTGACACAATTCAAACCCTAGTACCCTCAGTTCATAATAAGGCTGTTGCACGATGATGTCACAGCTTGGCGGTGGTAGACATTATGGTGGTATCATCGCGGTCAGACGAACAAGCAGATAGCGATATTTGCATAACATTGTCCATTTAAAAGTGTTCTATTATTGATTTATACTTGGTAATATGGTGATGGCAGCCTATTATGTCCATTATATTTGCCCCTACACAATGGAAGTGTTAAGGTATACCACTTAACTGTACTTATACGTATACTTGATACCCAGACAAACAGACAAAATACCAGCTGATCCTAATGAGTGCAGCTCTTCAGTCAGGTTGATTAGCTAATCAGTGACGCCTGTTTGCAATGCGTGGGGTAGGCATTGAACTGGCAGGAATTTTACCTTTGGAACTGGATTGGCCATCACTGTTGATACCATACGTGATACCACCAAAATGGTGGTATCACGCTAGCCTAATGCTAGCCTAATGCATACAGCTAACTCAGCCTCTGGGATGGCTCTACGTTACTGCAACCCTGTTGTGTGTGTGTCTGTATGTGTGTGTTCACATTTTCGGTTATTTATTGGGTCATAGAAGTCGCAGTACAACATGATTTTTTTGGGAGTGCTACGATAAAACTGTTTACGAGCTAACGGCCAAAGCCAAGAGGCAGTAAGGTAGGAGTGACCACTAATATAATGAATTGATGGTTGTCTTTACAGGTGTTTTGCACAGCTGTTGTGCACCTTCTGCAATCTGCCACTGGGGGCGCTGTCCTAATTGTTGCACTGGCGGTCATTGTATATTTTATGAATGAACTTCAATCACAATAAAGTATTTTTTTTTCAGATGAACTCTTTGTTTTATTAATATTTATTGGCTGTGTCCGAAATCGCTCCCTATGCCCTGTATAGTGCTTTATTTGGGGCGCACGCCATTTTATAGTGGTGTCCGAATACTCCATAGTGCACTCAAAGTATCTCACCATGCACCGCAAAAAGTAGTGAGCATCAATGTACAATGTACCCTACCCAAAACAATATATCCCACAATGCATTGCGAGACACATTAAAAATGACCTAAACTACCAACTTGGCGTTGCTGGAGTCAAGAGCGACCGATATTTATGAATGCAAGTACATTTGACTTCCTTGATGTTTGGTGAATTTTATAATGTTATAACAATTATTATGGCGCTGATTCTAGTGTCGTTGCTGTCGAGTGCACTATAATTGAGTGCACTATATAGGGAGTAGGGGATAGGGAGCGATTTCGGACACAGCCATTGACACACAGATGCCTCAAAAAGTCTCTACTGCTACCTCAATTGTATTTATTCACAATCAAGGTTGGGTAGTAACAGAGTACATCAGATGAAGAAATAGTAACTGGAGCCCATTACAATTGTACTTTCAATGATTTAATCTAGATTACAGTTAAATTAAATGTAGGGGACTACATTCACTTTCACACTCGTTCCAAGGCCATTAAGACCACTGTTGTAACTTGTAAATGTGCATGCTCTCTGCAAACTCTCTTTCATAAAAGACCACACCTGCTGTCACGTGACACAGCTCACATTTTTCGAGCTCCATTTTGCTCAAAGACAGAATTAAAAGTATTTGGAATGCATAGCATTGTTTGGCCTGATGTATTGGTGTTGTATTTAAAAGTAATCTAAAAATAATGGGGTGTAATCCCTTCATTACTTTTAAAATGGGGAAACATGATTACATTACTGATTACAACATTTAAATAGTAATTGTGACTGTAAAGGGTTACTTTTAAAAAGTCACCGTCCCGAACCTGTTTACAATAAATACAATGTTTCACATGATGCACATTGCATTCATTGAGTATATGCTGTATGTAGTATGATGTATGTATATAACATGAGTACAATACAAATAATATAGACCTTTTGTTTATTTATCTATTGATTTATAGAGTCAAGATTGAAAAATGTATTGCATTGCAAAATTGAAGCAGTTGTCAGTGAATTTCTAAGATTATTGGAAGTTTAGTAGTCTAATTTAATTTTTTAAAACTGATTTCACTTTTTAGATTGAACTTGATTGAAAAATCTTCGAGAAATTGTATTGCAATTGAATGACCTTGTTGCGATATTATATTTCTGATAATTGTTGTCGATGGTCTCCACCTTGTGGCAGAATTGTGTAATCGCATGTACTGTGAAACCCTGTGCAATTATATCTGTTATGATCTGGGACGGTGGGCAGCTCATGTGCGTTACAAAACTTGGTTTTGATTTCTACTGTAAAGGTGTGAGGCTGTGTGGTGTTCAAATGGGTGTGGGGAATGTGGTTTTCAGTGTGCAGACCCATGTTGGCTATGCCTGTACTAATACCACTAAAAAAAGTTACACTGACTAACATTCACCCTTTCTCTCTTTCCAGAGCAATCAAACAAAGCGATTCAATTAATGTAGTCGTAGTTGTAAAAGGTTTATCAGCAAAGGTGTGTGCACATTAATTAATTCCTTGCATGAGCTGAAATATATTATATACTAATTATATTATTTGATACGTGCAACAATTTCCAAATTAGAAACGAATTTCCAACAGAAATATACATTTTTATATTTCCATTTTATACAGTTTTATATTTTACAAAGAATGTTATTTTTTACAATTGCAAATGGCAAATAGTAGTTTACTAATTTAATAACCTTTAAGAAAATAAAGAAAATAAAGCTGACTCCGCGTACCACTGGTGGCACGCGTACCATAGTTTCCAAACCCTTGGTTTGGAGTGATCAATTTAAACTTAAGTTTATGTTTAAGCTTAAGTTTTAAAACAAAACTAATAATTGACATTATTTGTTTCTGGCATTTTCACAACTATCATTTTTGGGAGAACATTCTCCCTGTTTCTTAGACATCTCATACAAATAAATTGAGCTTCCTAGAGTGTCGACTGCTCCATCCATGTATCCCTCTGCTGCATTCCTAACAGCTTATCTGTCCCCCTATCACCTGTCTGCATCTTTCTCACTCCATCCATATCTCTCTCTCTCTCTCTCTCTCCTGACTATCCACGTGGGCCAGAGGGCGATGCGCGTGCGGAGTCATTCGATGGAGACCATGGGGGGCGGCTCCCAGCGACACCGCAGCCCCGGTGGGCCCAGCGTACCCTCCAGCCTGGGGGGCTGTGGACTGCCGCAGAGCTCCAGTGTTGGTGGAGCCCCCATGCAGAGCAGCGGGGAGTGTACCAAGAGTACCTTCACGGTAAATGGATCAGAACAACACTTCTGATGTCCAGCAGGTGTCAGCAGATGTAAGGCAGGCACAGCAGGACATAGTGGGTGGATTGCCCTAATGTGGGCCCTTTTTTGCAGCTTGCTAATGTGGGACATTCAGAAGCCTAAGATGGAACAGTTGAACGTTGAATGCAGGGCTTTGAACCGGTTCAAGGAACGAAAACGAAAACCGGGAACTTTTAGTATTTTCCAGGGAACAGAAACGAAACCGGGAACGTTATTATTTTTAATGTTCCGGAACAGGAACACTTATTTTAAAATAATGGTAACCGGTTAATAACGGTTTTATTTTGTTCCTCAAAGGAATGTTCTTGGGGATAACTTCAGAAATAAAATAAGAGTATTTATAAAATCTACGATGCAGCAGTGAAGTAGGAATCGTTGCAGGACTCTCTGCAGCGTGTTGTTGTGGGTTCGCCCCCACACGCAACGAGACCTCGGCTGTAGAGCGCTACCAGCGGGCCTCTGTAGCGAGTCGCTGTGGGTTCGCCGCAACAAATATTACATAGCATTAAACAGCTGACAGGAACGAAATTAACCGTTCCGGGAACAATATTTTTTTTGTTCTAACCGGTTCAGGAACGTCAATTTATTGGTGGAACACATAACCGGAAACGTTATAATTCTGTTTCTGTTCGGAACGAAACTCATGGGAAAAAATATTGGTTCAAAGCCCTGATTGAATGTTAGAGACATTACCATAGTTTGGTTTTACCATAATCTCTCTGACGTTTATTAGTGTTGGGAGGAGCGAGAGCCTCTGGATCTTCGATGTCCCACATAAGGCAGTGGCCCACTCTATAGGGCAATCCACCCTACTTACACAAAATATACACTGTATTTACACAATTGTAACGACACGATACTCAATGAATTACTTACTCAATACTTTATATTGTCATTATCATGTAATGACTTGGTAGAATGTTTATTTACAAAGTAATTACTATATATTTACATGAGAATTTCTATTTAATTATTAAGGTTTGGATTAGAACATATTTCTGCACAGCGACGGGTACATAAACTCAACTGCAAATTAAAAAGATGTGGTTAAAAGTAATCAGTCTACTGCAGCGTCTGCAGTGCTGTGAGTTCTCCTCCCCTCGTCGGCTTCTCTGTGATGTCTTCCCCCGATCTCATGGAGAAGAAAAACGGTGCTGACGCTGGAAGAAATAACTTTAAAAGGAAAATAAATAATACAAGTGCAACGTATCCCTTAATATTATGATTGCTGATTTTTAATGAGTAACTATTTGATTCGATTACTGATATTTGCTTACTCTACGCTACAGGTGAGAATAAGAGAAAATAAGAATTAAGTTGTATAAGTTACCAGTGTTAAACGATCATTTAATAGTGATAGGATAGTGATTCTGAACAAATGTTTCGCACATTGTTGCACATATTTAGTCAATGACATGTGCACACAATACAGTATTTGACCAGTTATTTGTGTGATGTTTAAATGGGAAGCTGAGCTTCCCCTGCAGTCTTAATTGCCACTGGCAAATACATTTGATTCTGATGTTCAGGTTAAATTCATTTTAATTTGAAATTCAAATTGACATTCAGTAAATCATTGACACATTTCATCATCATTACCTTGTTTTTCAACTATAATAGGGGATTGGGTTGAAAAGCAGCCGTCTTGTAGTCAATATAAGCACATACTTTATTTAAATATAAAAATATGCAAACATTGAGGTTAAAAAAAACAACCCAATTCATTTAACCAACCACCACACATTTTCTTTCCAGTGTTGAAACGTCCAGTAATTAGTATTTAATGCTTATAGCAAATTTGTGATGAAAAAAAGAGAGAAATACACTCAATGAACTGAAGAAATGTCTTTGATTTTTAATGTTTACACATAGCAGATTTATGATTGAAAACAAAAGACTTCAAATGAAGAACAGATATGCAATTGGATTGGATATATTTATAAAAAAGAAATAGTACACATAAAAATATATATGTTGTACATATTACAATATTTCCCATTTAAGGGAGATTTTTACACGCACACTCATACACATCATGGATCTTTAACAGCTGAATTACAGTCTAGATATTCTCAATTACTCAATGTTGACAAAAGGGCACTGCAATAAATGTTTCAATACATTTTTATAGTGATCAATGCTCCTTCACCTAATAACCAAAAAGGTTGCAAAATGTTTTGCCTTAACCAAACAAAAGGCCATGAATGTATTAGTTATTATTTCAGTCCAGTTACTAAGCCTCTTCACAGTCAGTTCCAGAATATCCAAACAGCATTCCATCATACAAAATGGCAGACATACTACCTGTGGCCGGTCTGTCGAAACCCTGTGATCCTACATCCAATGGACACCATATTGGATCAACAGCAGCCACTTGGAATCTGTCATCTTCCCCAGTGACTCGTGCTTCACACAAGTCTCTCAAGTGATGCTCCTGGCCAGCATTGGTGTCGTCCGTAGACTCACAGGCTCCCTCATCCTCACAATGGTGCTGAGGTTTGTAGCCGAGCACCTCCGCAAGGTCATCCATGGGTGGGACATTTGGGACAGTTGCTGGAGTAGGAGCCGTGAGGAGCATCTGATTCCCCTGCTCCTCTCGGGGTACCTCGCTGATGCGTGAAAGGAAAGGGTCACCCTGAGCAAGATTCTGGTCTGGTGTCTCACAGAGTGTTTCACCTGTGTCACTCTTAAGGAGGATATTTGCTTTACTGTCTTCAAGCTTGGGTAATTTTTCACTCAGCCAAGATGGTGCCCTGGAAAGCCACACCTGTTTGGTCGTCGCGCTCACGCTGCTCCAGCAGATGAAAAGGCCAGCGCTCACAACCAAGATGCCTACAGAAACCGTGACCACGTAACCACTTTGGTGATATGACGTCACTCGGGGGGCCCAGGTCACAGATCTGTTGGGGCCCTCTCCGGCTGAGTTGGAGGCTGACAAAGTCAGTGACGTGTGGTCAGGACAATCCAGAAATACCTGCCAATCACGAGATGCAGCTAAGCTGTGAACGGAGCGTTTGGATGAAGGTGTGTGGATGTATAGGTTATAGGTAGTGATGAACCCACGCCGCTCTGCTACTGGCAGCTCTTCCCACTGGACGAGAACTCTGCCGTTGGTGTGACGTGACGCTACCCCCTTGGGCCCTGAATGTGGTTTCAGTTCCTGGCAGTACGCCGACACCAGCGTTGGCTCACTGACACCCCTGGCACTCACTGCATAGACGGAAAAGTTGTACATCACTCCTGGGCTCAAACCCGCAACAATAACATCGTTCTCATCCGGGCTTAAAGTCTTCCACTCCAGCCAACCATTGTCACCATGCATCCATTGGACAACATAGGATAGAGGCTTGGAACCAGGCGATGCCCAGCCCAACATCACACTGCCATTCTCTACTGACTGTGGGCTGTTTAACGACGGTCCTGCCACTCCAGATCCTGCGAGGTGTACGATTGTGGCCGGGGAACATCCATGGGTTGTGACACTGCTGACTTGCAGTGTGTGGGTATACTTAGACAGTGTAAGCTCACACTGGGTTACCTTGGCAGAGCAATTAACCACTTGGCTCTCGCCACGGTCCACCAGGAGTACTTTATAGTATTGGACAGTGCCAGTGAAGTCATCTGAAGGTGGAGGCTTGTATAGCAATGTGACATTTTGCTGGTCATTGCCATCTGGCATACCCATGATTCTCCACACCGGGATCTGGTTGGTGGGTCCTTTTCCTGGACTGGTCGCCCTAACAGTGGAGCTCCAAGCACTGCAGCGTGGTGGTTGGCGGGGCTGGGCTACTGTTTGAGGAGAGGAATTACTATAAAACCAACCCCCAGCGGTGTTGGTAGGACAAGAGTAGCACGCTCTGACCTGGAATTCATACTTGGTTAGCGGTCGTAAGCCACTCACGCTGACTGTCCTTCTGCCGCACTCGCCTCGTTCAATCGGTTGCCAACCTTTCTCTGTGCCGACTCTAACTTGGAAACTGACCCTTTGGTCTGCAGTGGATGATTTAATTGTAGCGTTGAAGTTGTGGCCAAACTGCACGGACACCACGTCCGGGATCTTTGGTAGAACAATGTCGTTGATGGAGAAGTTGATTGTCTCAGGGACTGAGGAACCCAAAACATTGTAAGCAACGACAGTCAGCTGGTACTGTGTCTCTTCCCTCAACATCACATGCGAGATGCTGAAGTTGGTAATACTGATGCTGGCTCCATGTATCAGAGACCCTCGTCCACTGGTGAGAGATACGTTATAGTTGGTGGGGAAGTGTTGTCCTTGCTCCCACCAGCAGGACAACAACCCAGATTCTACTGGCTTCTCGCACGCCATGTTGGTAGGCTTGCTGGGAGCCAGTCCACCGCGTAGAACCAGGCCGCACACAGCTTGTGCACGATGTCTGTACCTCATCTCACAGTTCACAACCAATACGGGCTGTCGGACATTGCTCAGGTGGAAAACAGCTGTCCGGCATTCTGTTCTGTTCTTTGTCGGATTCACCACCTGCGAATTCATCTTCAGCCACAGCCTGGTTGTACAGCTACCTTGGTCAAGGCGGCAGGTCAATGTGAGATTTGAGCCGAGCCGAAAGAAACCGGCGGGCTCCGCAGTCAGAGAGCCGCGACACAACCCCGCGGTCTGTCGGGAGGCAGACAGCACACACGCAACCATAAGACACCCAATCAGAAGTAGGTACGTCCACTGGCGAGACTTCATCGTCACTTGTCTTCTCTTTACAACGCCTCGGTGAATGTGTGTGACGATACAAGTTCAACTTCTCCACAAATGAACATCCCACTTATGCTCTGTGCCACCCACGTGCGCCTCTCACAGTGTGACCTTAACCGGCCCATTGTAAGCTAATAAGCTGCACCGAAAGTTCATCTGACTTCCTTTGTGCACACGCGCACCTACACACAGAGGCCTTACAGGCAAACTGCCGAGTGGCGCCCTAGATTGATGGCATTTTAGCAACCACACAAACCCAAAAGCTTGCAGGTGCCCTATTTTTGTTGACACTGTTCTCTTCCTGCCAACATAGACTCATTTAGCACACAAAAAATCAGTGTAGTAGAAACATTTTGGTCTTTATTTGCTTTTTAACAAAGGAATCACACTCATAGCAAAGGTGAAACTCATTCAGGGGGTGAAGACAGAAGCATCTAATAATTGCCGCATTTGATTTTGTGGGTCATTGGTCAATATACTGGAGTGAAATGAAAGTGGGGTTAACCTATGCTGTGTACAAAGTACTGTCGTGTGCAGAGTGAGTACACGTGCAAAGGCAAGATGGTGTTAACTCTACTAAGATTAGCAAAGAACGTATTTCAATGTGAAGAGGTGACACGATTTGTGTATGAAATTGTCAAAAATATTGTTTTTTTTTTTGCATGGAAATACAGAAAGAAGTGTATAAAACATCCCAATTAATTTTAACGGCCATGTTTTGGGCCTAAAATAGACAAAAATAATAAATATAACAATTATTATTAATCAAAGAAGTTGCTTGAATGTGACGTCCGAGCAGTCGGTGGACTTCACACTGAAGCAACTTCTTCGATATTTAATAATTGCAGTTTCAACCTAATACATTTGATTATTTTGTTAATTTATTCTTTTTTTTTTTTTTGCACCAAACGTTGCTATTACTGGGAGATGCTCTACCATTCTAAAATATTTATTTATTTATATGCAAAATATAAGTTTCATACGCTACTGGTATCGCCTCAATTTTAAGCGATCAGCGACAGTTACACATCTCAGTATCTGGTTAAGTTTTTGGTCACGTTGGTTTGTCCCCTTGATAACTGAAAAAGTTGACCACCGATCTGGATGAAATGTGAGTAAGTTGTTGGAAATGACGAAAGAAAGAAGTGATTCAATTTTGGTGCATCAGCTTCCTAACTATTACAAACATCTAGCGATGTGCAATGTGTGGACGATGCATTGGTTCTGGCTCACCATGTTACTACTCTAGGAGCACTTGCATTGATAATGGCTTGCCACACACATAGTGCTAGCACTAAAAGTGCTAGTTTTTGTACCGCTACTGCGCAGGTTTGCAATCTCTGAGTGCTTCTAGCAGGGCTTTGAACCAATATTTTTTCCCAAGCGTTTCGTTCTGAACAGAAACAGAATTATAACGTTTCCGGTTATGTGTTCCACCAATAAATTGACGTTCCTGAACCGGTTAGAACAAAAAAATATTGTTCCCGGAACGGTTAATTACGTTCCTGTCAGCTGTTAATGCTATGTAATATTTTTTGCGGCAAACCCAAAGCGACTCGGTACAGAGGCCCGCTGGTAGCGCTCTACAGTCAAGGTCTTGTTGCGTGTCGGGGCGAACCCACAACAGAGAGTCCCGCAATGCTTCCTACTTCACTGCTGCATCGTAGATTTTATAAATACTCTGGTTTTATTTCTGAAGTTATCCCCAAGAACACTGCTTTGAGGAACAAAATAAAACCGTTATTTACCGGTTACCATTATTTTTAAATAAGTGTTCCTGTTCCGAAACATAAAAAATAATAACGTTTCCGGTTTTGTTTCTGTTCTCTGGAAAATACTAAAAGTTCCCGGTTTTCGTTTTCGTTCCTTGAACCGGTTCAAAGCCCTGATTTTCAGTACTGTTTACTAAGTTAAAAGTAGTCAATGTTTGATTCTCATTTGAAAACCAAGTGTCATCATTGTTATTCAACAACAGTCGTTTTTTGTTGGTTAGCGTTTCCACTCACAACCATGATACACACAGTAAGGGGTTTGGGCAGTACTAGGATTGGGCGCCGTTA
>OMKY01250895.1:0-33201 GCA_900302395.1 Bregmaceros cantori | reverse complement strand
ATGTAGGGGTCGAACTTAGGGCTGTTACTAACCATTATTTTGATTAGGGGTGTTTTTTTGCTCCCGATCCTTTGATTTTAAAGACCGGCCGATCCCAATCTCTGGTACCGAGTCCCGATCCCGAGTCCTGATCCTGCAAAAATTGGTAGTACCCAAACTATTTGGTACAATCGTCAAATTCAATAATAGTCACAGTAAATAAACAGTCAAAGGCTCCCGACTCATTCACTGATCGAGACAAAATCACGAGTCCTGATCCTTGGAAAACAGTCTGATTGGCCACCGATCAGAGGATCGGATCGGTGCACCTCTAGTAGGTTTCATAATAATAGTGATCAGAACAGAATAAGACCGAACAGCATGATCAATGCGAAGGGGAGATTAGGGACTAGGGGTGAGAAAAAAATTCTGCACAATTTGATTACCAGTAAATGTATCAAATGATACGTTTAATCATTAACTTTTCACGTTCTTGGCGTCACTAAGTAATATTCTTTTTGTTGTTGGATTCTGAAGTGTCGCACCGATGCTGGTGATTCTCTGGTGGGAAGACTAAAATTGCCTCTCTGACACAATGAGAACAACCAACATATCCTCTACGGAGCTTTAGATATCACGATGACGGATATCAGCTATTATAGATGCACGGATTGCAGCTGAACCTGGGGGCCCTGTGGATAACGTGCCTGGTCCCACGAAGAAAAACAACAAAAAGAAACTTGATAAACCAACGACCTGCGTTCTTACCGGTTGGTAATATTGAGGAGGCTGTGCTGGAGTAGAGGTAGCAGGAGGTGGAGGTTGCTGCGACGGCTGGAAGGGAACCTGTGGCTGGGGCTGCAGGGTTGCAGGAGCCGGGGTGAACATGCTGGGTCTGGCTGCTCCGGCTCCAGCAGCAGCAGCAGCAGCGTAGGGGTTGGGCTGGCACGGAGCGGCAGCCTGGGTTGGAGCGGCAGGCTGGGAGACTGGAGCCGCTTGCTGCTGGGGTTGACCCAGAGCTCGGCTTAGACGCTTGTGCAGCTCCTGCAGGGGAACGAGGCAGCAAGACAAAGCCCAAACAATGAATGAATGAATGGAATTTATTTAATGACAGACAGTACAGAGCCATTAGTCATTCCAACATGTCACACAGCAATAGAGAATAGTATACACAGGATTAGCAGCTTGCCGACACCTGGCTGTCAGCAAGCACCCCCGGGCGGGAATTGTTGATTAGAGTTCTTATGAGGCACGATGTGATTCCCAGTGGCAATAGATGTTGCTCTGCTTCCATATAATTTGCTCCAGAAGGCCAAGAACTCTCGCTACCGACGGAAAATGGAGGAAATCAACAGCAAGACCGGAAGGAAACAGCCCGTAACGGTAGATTCCGGATAAAGGGCCAGATTATACTTCTGCAACCGTACACACCAAATGTCGCTTGGGTCTGGTCGCGAGCCAGTTTTGCTGGCATGCTTCTGCACCCTCGGTCTGGAATTTCTAGCGACGCACAGCAGTTTCCCACCGAAGCGAAAGTGGGAGTCTATTCGAGAACTCGCTAGAACTTCGGCGGCCCCGGCGGAAGTGTTTATATTCCATTTATTTATATTTATTATATTGTAGTGTAGTGGCTCGCCCCGGTACTGAAACGACAACACCAACAGCCGGAAAGGAATGCCAAGGACCAATCAAGCTGCTTTTTCTCTGTGCACGTCCACTTGAGGTCTGCGTGCGTTCGCAACCATCTGACGTTACCGTCCGAGTTAGGATTTTTTTTTTTTTTTGAGGTGCGTGGCGACGGTTGCAGAACCTCTGTGCGGGGGGCGTGGCCGCGCACAGAGACAGAGATGAGGGTTGCAGGGGGTGTGCGACAGAAGCATAAATCGGCCTTGAGGCCTCAGACAAAGCGTCTCACCTGATCAGCGCTTCCAGACATGTAGCTTAGAGCGGTAGCAAGGCTACCCTGGGCGGCTAGCAGGCTAGCGTAGCGTCCCATCAGCTCCTCCAGAACTGCACCGCTGACCGGGGCACCGCCCCGAGCCTGCTGCACCACCCGCCTCAGAACCACCACCTTCTCCACCACATCCTGAAACCATGGACACATTTTACCACAGATGATAAACATGAGTGCAAGACCTCTATGGAATCTATTTATTGCCTGTGGTATTGTATTAAAACTCACACACATACACGTCGGTGACCTGACCTTCATTATTATTATTATTATTACCTGCACCAAGCAGGTTATGTTTTTGGTTGCGTTGGTTTGTCTGTCAGCAGGATAACTGAAAAAGTTATGCATGGAGCTGGATGGAATTTTGTGCAGTTGTTGGAAATTACAAACAGAACAATTTATTAAATATTGGTGCATTTCTGTAGCCTATACGTAACATAATAGTTTGACAACAGTTATGAGCTTACAAACTATGATCACCTACAACAACACGCAGCAGCTGCCTCCAAACACAGGTCGGATAGTGTAGTGGTTAGCCCTATGGTCTGCCAAGCTGCTGCTTGACCCGGGTTCACGTCCCACCTCCGGCAGATCACGGAAGTATTTATTTTATTACTATTATAGAAGTCAAATTAAGGAGATACATCCTGGCCATTTACGATAGCCTCAACCCCCAGTTCTCGGGTGGTGGGAGGTGTGAATTTTGACAACAGCTGTGAGCTAGGAGGTGGGGCCACCACACAGTATAAGTGTCCTGGGGAATCTTGCCTCGGGAGGACTTGGAATGAACGATTGATAGAGGCAGATAAGCCTGATCAATAAATCTGGCTAATTCGAGTCTGGTGCCGTCATTTCCGGTGTCCATCTTCTTACCACTACACTATAAACCTGTGTACCACTAAGAGCGCGCTCGTGTACCACTGGTGACAAGTGATTACATTTTGGTGCATTTCCGTATCCCACAAGTAACATAATAACGTCTAGATGTTTTTGGCATCAGTGACCTCATGGCCTTGGCGCAGGTGTGCACTCTCTGAGTGCTTCTAGTTTAGTATTGCTGTAGGTTGACAAGTAGCGACAAGACACCTCGAGGTGTTTTGGTCTACTATGAATCATTTGGACTAATTGGCCAAAGGTGTTCGCACCAGGCGGGCTGATCACCCCCCGGGACCCACAGGAAGATGGAAGACGTCTGGTTTGGGGTCGAAACGTCCGAAGAAGTCGTTCTGAACCACTGACAATGCGAACACATCGATTTTAGGCCTCGGATTTTGGACTGGAAATTTGCGCAAAAACTGACTGGAAATAGGTTTACAGCATTTACACAGTGCAAGGGTGGGTATTTTACCCAGGGTTAGTTTTACTGGGGTGTTGGTAGGTGGTTAGCAAGGTTTGTGGTGGTGGTGTCATAGAGGTTTGTGATGTCGCAGAGCTGTTGTCATGGAGGTTTGTGATGTCACAGAGCTTGTGGTTTTTAACTGTGCTGCTGGGGCGCCCCTCCGACACTTTTGAGTGCTGATTCAGACAGTCGTCGGCCCGTGCATTAACCGTGCGGTGTCAACAGCCGTGGCGGACGCGGGGATTTAGAACCAGGCCCTTTACATCGGTGGGGCCTTGGTTTCTTTATCTCTCTCTGGCTCTAGTCACGAAGCTTGTCGCATTTGCTGGATACCCCGGGGGAAATCTTAAACACAACACAACAGAGACCCACCTGCAGCTCCAGAGGAGAGCAGCCAGTGTGGTGCTTGCTCCAGCAGGAGACCACCTTGTCCACGTTGCCAGCACAGATGTAAGACAGGCAGGCCTGCTCTCGCAGCTCAGGTTGCTGGGCCGTCTCCAGCCTGCCCCCTAGCAGGTCTGAAAAACAACAACAACAAGAGCAATGTTGTTTGATCATCGTCAAGAACGCAGAGACCAGGGGGATTCTAATCTGATCTTTGGTGCCAGTATAGTTCAGCAAAGCTAAAAGAAGTTACAAGTTGCATGTAATGGTGCCTTTAGGATCCTACTCAAGCGCCCTAGGTCTTTTGCAAGTTAAAAGAAAAAAAGAAAGAAAAAAAAAAAGGGATAACAATTTGGGTGTGCACTGATCACGTTTTTATGCTCCCAATCGGATCCTTTGATTTCAACGATCGGCGTATCCCGATCTCCGGTACCGAGTCCCGTTACCGAGTCCCGAGACAGAGTTCTGATCCTGCAAAAATTGATAGTACCCAAACTATTTGGCAACAATTGTCAATTTCAATAATAGTCAAAGTAAATAAACAGTCATTTGGCTCCCTGACTTATTAACCGATCCTGAGTGGGAGAAAATCACGTGTCCCGATCACCAGTCTGAGGATGGACGTGATGCGTTGGTTGTTGTACCCACCACAGAAGGCAGAGAACTGGTGAGGCTGGGCATAGGTCATGATGGCAGCCAGCGCCTCCTTCCAGTTGGACAGGTCACATGACGTGAGGATGTCGGTCCAGTCCTTCATGACCACTGCGCTGATCAGCTGAATAGTAAGAAATGTTATTATTAATATTGATATATTCATGCTGCATTCTATTTACATTACACTACAAGAGTGAGAGAAAAGATTCTAGATGAGAACCTTGGGGTGTGTTTTAGACAGGGCTTTGAACCGGTTCAAGGAACGAAAACAAAAACCGGGAACTTTTAGTATTTTCCAGGGAACATAAACGAAACCAGAAACGTTATCATTTTTTATGTTCCGCAACAGGAACACTTATTTTAAAATAATGGTAACCGGATAATACCGTTTTTATTTTGTTCCTCAAAGGAGTGCACTTGGGGATAACTTCAGAGATAAAACAAGAGTATTTATAAAATCTACGATGCAGCAGTGAAGTAGGAATCGTTGCGGGACTCTCCGCAGCGTGTTGTTGTGGGTTCGCCCCGACATGCAACGAGACCTCGGCACTACCAGCGGGATTCTGTATATTACATAGCATCAAACAGCTGTCAGGAACGAAATTAACCGTTCCGGGAACAATATTTTTTTTGTTCTAACCGGTTCAGGAACGTCAATTCATTGGTGGAACACATAACCGGAAACGTTATAATTCTGTTTCTGTTCAGAACGAAACGCTTGGGAAAAAATATTGGTTCAAAGCCCTGGTTTTAGATGAGAACCTTGGGAGTTAGCCTGGTGAGCCCGAACCAACGAATCGCCCACGCAGCAGAGGCGATTAGAGCGATCAACCAGGGTTCAAAAACATGCCCAAAAAGTGTCAATTGGAGGCGGTGGCAAAGTGGTTATAGACCCCTCCCCCCAGACTACAGGTTGAGCATCGAGGTTGACCACAGGTCGTGGGTTCTCCTACCCTCTCCGGCTTTTCTGCAATGTCTCCCCCTGACTCTTAATCCCAGTTTCCGATTTAATCCCGTCACACTCTCTCCCAATAAAGATTGAAAATCAGTGTGTTCTAGATGAGGACCTTGAGAGAGTGTGTACCTTGGTGAGCTTGGAGTGTGTTCTGGTTGAGGACCTTGAGAGAGTGTGTACCTTGGTGAGCTTGGAGTGTGTTCTGGTTGAGGACCTTGAGAGAGTGTGTACCTTGGTGAGCTTGGAGTGTGTTCTGGTTGAGGACCTTGAGAGAGTGTGTACCTTGGTGAGCTTGGAGTGTGTTCTAGATGAGGACCTTGAGAGAGTGTGTACCTTGGTGAGCTTGGAGTGTGTTCTAGATGAGGACCTTGGAGTGTGTTCTAGATGAGGACCTTGGAGAGTGTGTACCTTGATGAGCTTGGAGTGTGTTCTAGATGAGGACCTTGGAGTGTGTTCTAGTTAAGGACCTTGAGAGAGTGTGTACCTTGGTGAGCTTGGAGTGTGTTCTAGATGAGGACCTTGAGAGAGTGTGTACCTTGGTGAGCTTGGAGTGTGTTCTAGATGAGGACCTTGAGAGAGTGTGTACCTTGGTGAGCTTGGAGTGTGTTCTGGTGAAGTACTTCTGCTGGGTCCTCTCCAGCAGCTCGGGGCCTCCAGCGATGGCCAGGATGATGCTGTCGGCCATGCGCCCGTCGTGGATGCACAGCTCCACAGCTCCCTCAAAGTCTCCGGTCAGCAGAGCCTGAGTGATCAGTCCGTCCACATCTACAGACAACAAAAAGGGTTAGCACCAGGGCTTGAAAACTAAATTATTTGTAAAACGTTCCGTTCCGAACGGTTCAGGTAGGCCTATGTTTAACGTTTTCGTTCTCGGAACCGCTCCGCCACCAAAATATCGGTCCTGAACTGGATCGGAACGCAAAGATTTTGTTCGGTCTTAAAGTTCCTTATATTATGCAATGTTAAGTTCAGATATAGTTTATAGTAAATATATTTGGTGGACTTTCAAACTTCAGTGCAACTGTATTAACGTGAAACCGGGTTTAAAACGCCACTTCCTCGTCTGTCCACAAGATGGACCCCAGATGAATGAGTTAAACTGGTCAACTGGCTTATGTGGCATTATTCCTCTGGTTCTTACTAGGGGTGCAACGGATCAAGAGACTCACGGTTCGGACCGATCCTCGGATCACGTATTTTTTCGGATTATCGCAAAAAAAAAAAAGACAAAAAGTTTCTCTTTTGTTTATTAAAACAAAATATATGAAATAAATTTCAAGAGGAAAGAGGGAGATTTATCTTCTTTTTAACATAAAAAACCAGTAAACAGCTTGCCTCACATATCTTCAATGAGACAGTGTCTGAGTGACATGACATAAAGTGCAATAATGCACATCCTCATCTGCCTAAACAACATGGAGAAGAGTTTAACGTGCAATAAAACCCATTTTCATCGCACATCTCTGTGTAAATGTCTTATGGAGAACATCCCTGTCGCTACGGCTCCATCTGGCGGACAAAAAGCGCTACTGCACGTGCCTTTTTATTTATTTTTTTTAATTATTGTGGTTCGCGGTACACGTGTGTGGACCGCGGACCACACGTGATCCGAACGGATCACGGATTAACAGCGATCCGTTGCACCCCTCGTTCTTACCCTTGTTGACCACCAGGGGACCACCCGGCGGGGAGTCGGCCAGGGAAGGCTCAGGGTCAACCTCCTTGGGCTCCAACTCGCCCGGGAGCTCCTCATCCTGGGAAGATACAAAAAGCTAAGACGCCACCAGAAATGGTAAAAGTACCCAGAATCTACTGAGAACAAGTAAAAAGACAGAAAAAAGTACAGATACTTGAAAATTCTACTCAAGTACAGTACTCAAGTATTTGTACTCCGTTACTTGCCATCTCTGGAGGTCACACACGTGGAGTACATGATTAACTTTTATCACAAGCTATGATATATGATCTTGATGTGACCGTCGAATATGCATGAATGCAGCACTAAATTTGATAAAATATATAATTATCCATGCCCAAGTTAAACTTTGGTAAAATGACCATCAAAGTCACCATACCTCCTCCAGACAGATGTCCTCCTCTTCCGGTAAGCCTTGGTCAGCCCCCAGCAGGTCTTTTCCAAGTCCTGTGTCGTCCCCTAGGTCCGGGTCGTCGCCCAAACCTGGCTCCTCGCCCAGGGCCAGATCCTCCCCCAAACCCAGATCCACGGGACTCTCAGAGTCCAGGTCCACTTCTTCGTTGTTGTCGGAGGCGGGCGGGGAGGGAAGAGCCTGGGCGTTCGGGGCCGGCTGGAGGTTGGCGGCGGAGATGAGATCGAAAGCTGCCTCGGGGGAGAGGTCCTCGGAGGCCAGAAGAGCCGAGGCTTGGTCCTCCTCTGGAGGTGGAGTGAAGCTGGAGGCCATGGGCGGCGTGGCCACTTGGATGACAGGGGCCACCTGGTGAACAGGCGCCACTGGCTCTACCACTACAGGGGCTATCTGCTCTTTTTGCATGGACTAAGGCACAAGGGAAAGGATTAAATGTTATTGATCTGTCAATCGATTCATCATGAACATCTCTATTCTGAATAAACATTCCTCTTAAAAATATATTTTGAAAAAAAAATACATCTGCAAAGAAGTGAACTTTACTGAAGACTGAGAGCACTGAGCACACTTGAAACATGTTAAGGAGATTAAAATGACTAGGGATGCACCAATACCATTTTTTGGAAAACCGATACAAGTACGAGTACAAGTACGAGTACAAGTACGAGTACGGGGTGGCTCTTCACGGTCTTTCCGGAGCTGGTCCATGGTATCGGCAACTGTTTGGCGAGTACATAAGTGAGTATTGGGGCCAATACCCGATACCAGTATCGGTATCGGTGCATCCCTAATGACTTGACCAACTTGTTATACAAAAATAAATCAATAGAAATGGAATTGACCATAATTTCCAAAGTTAAAACATTATAACATGCTTATTGTCAGCGACTTAATTTAAGAATAAAACGTTTGTTTTGTATATTCTTGCGTCTTGCTACAAATGTAATACGTTTCACCACATGTATGAGTTTACAACATTGATGCTTAAATATCTTTGCTCACCGCTACTCAAATATTTATCCCATCATACTCTACATTTTGGATTTTCAGGTGAAGGAGGGGAGAAAAATAAATAAATAAAAATAAAGCATCGTACCGCTGCACGGGTCTTTTCGTGGAGGGCAGCAGAGATCTGAGGAGGTAATGCATTATATTAGGCAGTGGCAGGCTAAGTTTATGGCATTTGCAGCTGCAACATTTCATCAAATGATGTCGTTCCAAAGATTATATGAAAGAAATGATGAAATACTTTAACATTTTTGCAGCTTTCATTCAGCATTTTGTTTCTGGCGCACAAACATACAAACATACATACATACATAATCCTTGGATTGTCATCTCTTCCAAATAAATAACAATTCCTTAGAGTTCTAGACATTTGTACAACTTTAAATAATAATTAGTGCATTACAGGGCTGAAAATAACCATTATTTTAATAGTCGATTAGTTGCCGATTATGCAAACAATTAGTCGACGAAGCTGCTGGATATTTTTCCTTTAAAAGAAATTAAATATATTTACAGCAACACAGAAATTATTGTAAACCTTGAAATGTAGTCAATTTTGCTTCATGTTAGCAAACAAATGTTCAGCAATTGAGTTACTTACTCAGACACAAACTCATTACAACTAATTTATACGCTAGTTTTTTCATGGTTTTCTTCAGTCACGTTTTTCATGAATACTGTTGAATAATATTAATCATATTTTTGATTTTTTTTTTTTTAATTATTAAGTAATATAAAGTTTGTGTAAACCACGAGGTGGTGGTGTCAGCAAAAATCTGTTGACAATTAGGGACGAGCGATCACGCTCGAGTCCGCTTCCAAAACGCATCGCAGCCGGTCGGTCACGTTGGATCGCTCACACGCGGAGAATGTAAACATTCCCGCGCGTCACAAGCTCCGCCAGGAGGCGGAAGAGCAGCGGCGCGATCCACCTGAAATGGAAGGAGACTTCCTCGCAGGACGCCACAATCTCGTTCCCAATAACATCGATTTAATTCCTTGGCGATTATGAAAATAAATCAAATTGAACACATCGACTAATCGTAGCACCCCTAGTGCATTACATTGAAACACGAAAAGGTGTATTGTTAAATAGGGCGTATTTGTATTCTTCAACAGCTTTCATTTCACAAATAACTTAATTCCAATGGTCGTACACAAGTCATATTCTTACCTTAGCAGCCAATTCCTCTTTGTTGTAACCCAGGAGTTCCAGACATTTCCCCCGCACGTCACTGTCAAAGTTAACCTGCAAATAATGCAATTATTACAATTAATAATCCTGAATCATGAAATTCCTCTTCCGACTAAATAAAGTATCTTATCTAATCTTATTTCAACACACTAGAGATCTTATGGAATAGCCTCGCAATTTTTGGGGTCTCTCCCTCATCCTCTATATCCCAGGTGTTTAAATAGAGTGTTTTCCTTTTCCACCTTGCTGGCTAGAAGATTAATGTTGCTTATGTGGAAGGACAGTCTTGCACCCACTCTTATTAACCGGAAAAGTTAATTGCTTGGTTGTATTAAATTGGATTTCCTAGAAGCGAGTGGTGTGATGTGTAACTTTGAGACTAGGTCTCAAAGTTAAACTGGTCTATCTCTCTCTCCCTTTTTGTCTTTGTTGGTTTTAATGTGTATTTTCCTTTTTTCTTCTTTTGTGTGTTTGTGTGTGTGTGTCTTTTTCTGAATATTGGGTCTTTTTTTAATAATCAGAAATAGATACAGGAAAAATCTCATTACCGCATATACATTTTAACTCAAACTAAATCATAATTTTCCTAAATAATCAATCCAAATCATTACACACCCCAAAGGACTGATTAACTTGATAGATGGTAAGGCACTTAGTAATAACGTTCAAAGAACAAACCGAGAACATAAGTGCAGCCAAAAAAAGACAAGATAACAAGATTTTAGTACATAGTACTCCCATCTGGGAACCGACTGCGAGTGCCACTTACTCTGAAAAATCGGTTTAAATATTAATTCGTTCCTACCTCCATGAGATTACGGATTCCATTCAATTCAGTGTGGTTGTGAACTATATTATGATTCATTGAAAGATTCTCCCTGGTGTACCCAGGCAAAGCGACAAGCTTTCCGGCTAGAGCCAGAGAGAGATGTTGTCCTTTACCCCAAATCATTTTTTATTTTTAAATTGTAATCCAGTGTCTACGTGAGGAGTATAGACGGGTTTACATGCGAAACACTGGTGGGAGTCGTTCTGTTGGTCACTTCCGGTGCCTTATTGTTGCCTATGCCAACTCTGGTACTGGACCGAGGTCCGAGCACACAAAACACACACCAGTTCAAAATCCGACCACTAGGTGTCGGTCTGTGACCAGTCACACATCACACCACTCGCTTCGTTCACAATTTTGTATAAATATTGATGAAATACAGTCAAAATCCGACTTGAAGTTACTCACCGAGTGGTCACATGTTCTTCTGGACCAATAGGCTGGCTACTTCTACTAGTAATTCCAAAAAGAATGAGAAAAAGGAACGGGTTGCACTGATTATTAAATCATGCATTTGTGGGTCACAGATCCGCACGAGAGCATTTGGTTGTGGAATAGCACACCGCAAGTTACCAATATTTGTTTTAAATAACACGGTAGGTGTGGATTCCCACTCAATAGACATGTTGTAAAATAGTCCAAAACACGTTGAAACAAATGGCACCGGAAGTAATGTGCAGAGTACAAATGTAACCGGAAGTACCCTTGAACTCGTCTATACCTTGAGGAAAGCCCAAATGGTCTTGTCGGTAGGGTCCATAGCGGCCTCAATCTTCTGCTGACAGTAATCTGTGAAGGAGGCCTCGGTGAGCGTGGCTTGGAGCTGCTCGGACCGAGCCACGAACTCGCTCTCGGTCACCACCTGACTAACGTGCACGAGCCTCTTGGTGGGGGCGCTGGGTTGCTGCTGGGGGGCGCATTCCGCGTTGTCCAGGGTTACCAGCTTGCCACCAAACTAGAAGGCGGAAAAAGTATTCAGGCAGGGCTTGAAAACGAAATGATTTTTTAAATGTTCCGTTCCGAACGGTTCAGGCAGGCCTATGTTTAACGCTTTCATTCTCGGGAGTGTTTCACCCGCAAAATAACGCTCCTGAACCGGTTCGGAACGCAAAGATTTTGTTCGTTCTGGAAGTTCCTTATGTTGTGCAATGTTAAGTTTAGATATAATTTATACAAAATATATTTGGTGGACTTTTAAACTTCAGTGCAACTGTGTTAACATGAAACCATTATATTTGCTTCCTTGTCTGTCCACAAGATGGAGCCCCAGATACATGGGGCTTGATGCCTGACAGTGAAAGTTGGATGGCTGCACAATCAGAAATATTCTCCCAGACATAAAATATGTTAAAATATATATTTTTTTAATCGGTTTTGTGGATTTCATAATGTTCAGTTTCTGTTCTGGAACAGTTGAAACTTTTTTTCGTTTCCGTTCCTCATAAAATTCTGTAAAATTCCGTTCGTTTTCGGTTTCCCTTCCTTGAACCGGTTCGGAGCCCTTTATTCAGGCTAAGTACATTCCGAGTCTTTGGATGTTGACGAATATTTTTCTGTTGTCGTTTCGAGTTTTTCACTGAAATTTGATATCAGAAAGATCCGATTTCTAAAGATTTCCCACACTGTGAAGAAAATTCTGCACGTCTTGCTACGATTCCTACCAGCACCAAAGGGAGAAAGTACACAGTAGCGATTTGAAAATGTCCCACTGTCAAATTCTTATAAGCGGTGCGGCTGCAGGCAGCCTCCCCCGCTCAACAGAGAACGTTGCCAACAGATGAGGTCACTATTTCTCAAAAAACACATACTATAATCCTGACGGCAAAAAATGCGATTGATGATCAAATCGAAAATCGCCACACCCCTAGTATACAGTGAATAGGCACGGTGGCGCGGTGGTTAGCACTGTTGCCTCACAGCTAGAAGGTCATGGGTTCGAATCCCAACTCCTTTTTGTGTGGAGTTTTTCCCGTGTCTGCATGGGTTGCCTCCGGGCAACCCCCTAGTTAACCTGCTCCATTCAGTGCCCCTGGCCAAGGCACTGGCTCACAATCTGGAGTTGGCCCCCGGGCGCCGCAAATGGCTGCCCACCGTTCGCTCCTCAGGGATGGGTTAAATGAAGAATTTCACTGTACATGTGTGTATGTGGACGGCGCATGTGTGTCTTTCTGGACTATATGTGTTCATTGTGACTCACAGCGAAGGAGGCCCCGACAGGCCGTCGGATCCACTTGGGAGGCTTTTTCAGCGGGTTGACGGTAGGGGCGGCGGTGGGAGGGGCCAGTGATTCTGGCAGCTGGAGGGGGGGCAGGTTCTGGCCGGTACCAAATGGATCCATGTTGCCAAAAGAACTGCTGATCTGTAGCCCAGCCCATCACGGGCACACATAGACACACAACCACAACCAATGACAAATATAGAACAGCCCGGGAGGGAGAAAATTGAAGTGCAGCACCTGTTGCTGTGGGTGAATGCAGGAAAGGGAATTCATGTTTTTTTTTAATCACTATCGAAGCAAGCGTAATTTGGTGGATTATATTTCCTTCACACTTGTTTGGATGTGACCATTCAGCAATACTTGGCTCATTGAAAGGCGGCCCGAACCTATCCAGGATGGCGCACCGAACGCCCGTCTAGCTGTATCTGCGCATGACACACAGGTGCCGACGTTTTACTGTGACGTGATAGCTTCTGTGGTGCTTGTAAACAGCGCTCGGAATGAGAGACTTGAATGATGAATGCCGATAAATCGTTCACAAACACTGGCCGCCAAGCATCATTTTGTGACGTCGGTGGATCCTACCTGCGTGGAAAGAAAACTACCATCACCAATCAGTTACGAAAGGTTGGACTTGCACGACGGCAGGAAGAAGTCGCGTGTGGGGTGTCCCCCTCATGTAGCTCTCTCTATCTAGCTCTACTTGTCCTGGATATACGGGTACTTTCAACAATGGCAGCACGCAGTCGGCAGCAAAACCCAAGTTCGTTCACAGCAATGGGATGACATCATGCACGCTGCGTCTACTTTATATACAGTCTATGGTCGCGATGCTCTGTGATTGGTTGTGAAGCTTCTGTAACACTGATCAGAATAAATTAAGAACACTTTTGGAACACCTACTACCCGTGCCTCCTGTACGACGTTCTGCGGTAGCATGATATCAGAATCTAATGCTGGTTCTTTTAAAAAAAAGATAACCATGTGCTGCCCTGTAGCTCAGTCAGTTAGGCAGTGCACTGGAAAGCACGCATATGCCTTAATGGCGCGGTGAGTCGGTGGTTCGAATCCCACCACCGACGTATTTCCTGCATGTCTACCCCCCATCTTCACCTGTTTCCACTAACCCTAATAAATAAAGCTTGGGAAAAAACTGCCTGAATGGGCTGGAAAAAAACATTTAAAAAAAAGAAAAAGAAGATAACCATTACTCTGGAAATATGGTTGTCATCAATCTATAATATTTAATTACACCACCACGGCGCCGTTTTCTGACGCTGCCAGGCTGTGTTGGGGACCCGAGGGCTCTCCTCACCTGCTGAGCCTGAGCGGTGGTCTCAGCGTGGCTGCTGCCCCCCATGATGGAGTAGACTGTGATGTGGCCGTCGAAGCTGGCGGCGGACAGAAGAGCTGGGTTCCTAGGACACCACTGGATGTCAAAGCACCACTGGGTGCTGGTGGGAAGCTCGTACAGCACCTGTCAAGTGGCCGATGAGTATTGTAATTAGGGACGGGCACAATTCATCGATTAACCAATAGTCGACCCTTAAGGAACTACATTTTTTTTTAATCTTTTTAAAATCTGCCAACCGAATGTTTTATTTTCCTTAGTAAATAACGACCTACATTTACATTTTACCTGCAATTCTGAAGGACGTTCACATTGGCCCTCAGAGGGCAGTGGCGTCATTCAGAACTAGGTTGCTACCACCGTTCCTGCAGAGTTAGCGATCTCAGGGAAGACCCGTTTAGCTTGTTGTTGCTGTGTGCTAACGTCTCTACGTTCCCTTGTGTTACGGCTCATTCATGAAAACTCCTCGATCTTCATATGGACATAATAAACCCAGTACGGACTCCTTGCAGATTACTGTGTGTCCCACAAAAGGGATCGAGCAGGCACAAGTTCATCCACACACACACATACGGCACATCCTTGCCCCACTGTCTAGGGGCAAAGACAGACAGAGAGCGGGTGATTGTACGTTTTAACTTTTGTTGTTAATCACTTAACTTGTTTTATTGATGAAAATACAAATGGTTTTATTCCATGATGTCATTTCTAAATTTAATTTAAGAACACATTCGGTTAATTGATTAGTTGATCGTTAATTCTCCCGCTGGTCGACCAAGAAATTCTAACCGAATGCCCATCACTAATTGTAATTACAGATTATTGTAACACACACACGAGCGTTCCTCAATATCAATCAATATGAACATGAAAATGTGGATATCTTTGATGGCAAGTGGTGTAGTGTATGATGGACCTACCTCACCAGTGTTGGGGTTCCAACACAAGATCCTGCTGTCTTTACCACAGCTTAGTAGGAGATCAGGATCTGCCAGACTCCACGTCACAGCCAAGATGCCCCTTTAGAATATTAACAATACAGCTGTCATAAAGAACATCAATTACACACAACTATGTGTGTAGAAAATGTCAAGGTTGCATTGTGTGAAAGCCATCATTTGAATATCAATTCCTCAGTGCCAATAGGAGATTTTTTAGTTTTGGCCCACCACTTTAGTTTGCTCCAACCTGCATCTCGTAACCTCCTCCAACACTAGACATCATGGGAGACCAGGCTTTCTGCTCGGCTTTGTTACCTTATGTTCTTAGTGTTACGTTTTATCTATTCTTAGATTTTGATGGGGTTTTTTTTCAACTGCAAGATGAATGTAGGAAGTTGCTTATTATATTCCCTCAAGGAATCTGCGGTTCCGCAACCTGCGGATGTTTTTACGGAAATCAAAGTCATCCATGGAAATTAGTCTCTGTGACTGTCACGGAAAACACCTCAGTTTGTGAAATACTAGTTTTCATCAACAATAGGGGTGCAACGGATCACGATGCACTGAGATTGCAGCAAATTATAATAAAATCGAGGAACAAAGAAAATGTTATTTCATCAATGCAATGCCTCAGTGTTTTGGTATTGACTTCCGTTATCAAAAATAGGCTCGCTTCATAAATGTCATTTTAGGTCGTTTTTTCATGCCCGTGAAATGTGAACTTCATTAAATTGCTCTCTGTGGAATTGGGAATGTGCTCTGCAGAAAATACTTCTCCCCGCTGCAGATTCCTGGTGGGACTACTATTAGGATGATCCTCACACCCCTAGTACCTGGTGTGGTTCTCCAGGACCTTGAGGGGCGAGGTGGCAAATCGCAGGTCCCACATCTGGATGACGGGCATGCGGTCGTCTTCGGATGACAGCACCAGCTGCGTGGCCACTGACGGGTTCCAGGCCAGTCCAGAACAGTGCATCTGTTACCATGGAGACACACACCCATAGGACTAGCCCGTTAGTAAATGATCTGAATGGATATAACAGCAATACCTAAAGAGCGATTATTTTGATAAATCGATAAATCGATTTTTACTGACGATTAAATCGATGTGTTAATTTCATAATAAATCAGAATGATTATTTCTTATTGTGTATTTTCATTATGTATTTTTTGCGGCCCATTCTTATCTTAAACGTCATTCTGAATTGTATGAAAAAGTGGCGAAAAGGGGGAGGAGACATGTGTCAAATCTGTCGGTGAGGGGAGCGAACCCGCAATTATCCGCGCCATCATGATAGGTGTGCTCCGTAGTGCACTTACAATTGGAAGGATTATTATGTGTTGATTGGCTCGAGACCAGACCCAATGTTTCGTTCTAGTCATGTGCGATGCATGGATGACTAGTTAGTAGTGATTAGGCCCTATACAGAAGTCTGTGGAGTTATTACCCTGTTGGTGTGGGATGATTAGTTAGTAGTGATTTGGCTCTATACAGAAGTCTGTGGAGTTATTACCCTGTTGGAGTGGGATGATTAGTTAGTAGTGATTTGGCCCTATACAGAAGTCTGTGGAGTTATTACCCTGTTGGAGTGGGATGACTAGTTAGTAGTGATTTGGCCCTATACAGAAGTCTGTGGAGTTATTACCCTGTTGGAGTGGGATGATTAGTTAGTAGTGATTTGGCCCTATACAGAAGTCTGTGGAGTTATTACCCTGTTGGAGTGGGATGATTAGTTAGTAGTGATTTGGCCCTATACAGAAGTCTGTGGAGTTATTACCCTGTTGGAGTGGGATGACTAGTTAGTAGTGATTTGGCCCTATACAGAAGTCTGTGGAGTTATTACCCTGTTGGAGTGGTCGCTGACTTTGATGATGAGGTCGTTCTTACGGAGGTCCCACACTGTGGCCCGGCCGCTCGGACTGGCAGACGCCAAGATGTGCTGCACCTGGCGGTTCCACGCAATACAGCTGATGTCCTCCAGGGGCTGTGGCACAGTACAGTAAAATAAAAATAAAGTCAAGTCAAGTTATGCTTATTGCATTCATTTGCATCATGTATTTGCACAATTTAAAACATTCAAAAAATAAACGTTAATCAGATCATTTCAACTAGGGGTGCACCGACCCCTTTTTCTGCTCCCCATCCGGTTCTTTGATTTTAAGGATCAGCCGATCTCCTGCAAAAATCTCTACACAGTATGAGTATCAACCCACAGCAGCAGTAAGTGCTGCTGGCAGAGCACACCATCATCCACTCTCCAGCAGCAGCAACCGGGCTGCGGCTGCCGGGACCCGAGCCCTCCCTGACTCATTTACCGATCCTGATCGGGACAAAATGACAAGTCCCGATCCTTGGGAAAAAGTGTGATCGGCCCCCGATCACCGATCTGAGGATCGGATCGGTGCACCTCTAATTTCTGCTCCTTGTAAAAACATTTCCAACAAGGGGGCGCGTGGGGGCAGAGAGTCGTTAGAGAGCGTGTCCCCCAGGCCGAGCAGCGCCGCCAGTTTGCATTCCGTCCCTGACTTTTCTGCAATGTCTCCACTCCCCCTGCCCGACTGTTCATCCCAGTTTCCTCAAGAAAGAATGCAAAACTGTGCTCGCGCCCAAAAAATATGTCGGAAAAAAAAAAAAGATGGCAAACAATCCAAAAATAATCTCTTCAAGGGAGCAGATCACCTTTACATTACTTCAAATGTCAATGTCATAAAATCAAACCAACAATTGCCAAGATAAGATACTTCATTTAGTTACACATACCTACATGTACAGTGAAATTCTTCCTCTGCATTTAACCCATCCCTGAGGAGCAGTGGGCAGCCATGTGCACAGCGCCCGGGGGCCAACTCCAGATTCTGAGCCAGTACCTTGGCCAGGGACACTGACTGGAGCAGGGTAATTTGAACATGTTTTTGTTGGTGGGGGACACCGGAGTGCGCGGAGGAAACCCACAAAGACACGGAGAGAACATGTAAACAGCACACAGAAAGGACCTGTCCGAGTTGGGATTCGAACCCAGGACCGTTTAGCTGAGTGGCAGCAATGCTAACCACGTTCTGCCCCATTTACTGTCAGGGTGGTTTCATACACTCCCATGGGTTTGTAATAATATTTTAATTAGAATTGCTGCTGCTACTGATACAACACGTGCAGTGTGATCACAGACAGACAGACAAAAGACGAGCTGGTTTCATTCCCACCACGACAGACTGGTTAGACGCCTTGCTGGCGTGTGGTTGAACCCAGAGGGTGTGAAGGAACGACGCTCTCCAGTAAACATCAAACCGACAGTGGAAGAAGTGGGCAACGATCCTCGCACGGCTAAGCGTGCACCTGGTTTTAAACTGTTTAAAATTAGTCTTAACGCTAGCCTCGCTGCTAGCTGCCAACCAATATCACGGCCCAGCTAGCCTCTAGCACCTTGTTCTGATCTTGTTTTAGCTAGGTTTCAACCAGAGCTATATGAATATATGTATATATTTTTAAATTACGAATGTCATTTCAGGCCACGATAGTTAAGAAGCTTGCTGCCCTCCCATTCATTCATTCCTAATTGATCAGCCTCAGCTGATTAACTCTCTCCCCTAGCGATTGGCTGGACAGCTTCAGTACGCCCTATAAATTCTACCCGCTACTAAACCATGTACTGCTCCGTTTTGCTACCCACCACCTTCCCCTGCTCGCTCCACCTAACGATCTACCAAGATCGTTAGGTGGAGCGTGATGGGGTGAGAATCCCCTAAACTACTGCTGCCTTCTCACCCTGCGTGCTAGGGTGAAAATTCTCTACGCTTCTGCTGCTCCCTGAATTAGTGCTTTTCCATGGTACTCATGGAAACAGGGGAGTTCCTCCGAACAGAGCCATACCGCCTAGATAATCCTAATTTAAATAAAATAGCTGCTTCTTAATCTTCTGTGTTTCTTGACTAAAATGTATATATGTACTCCTTCCACGGACAGCCAGGTGAAATACAGCAGTTCTGCCAAGCATTTTTATCTACAACAACCTTCTCATACCTCATTTAAAAATGTTTAATGGCCTTGTACTGTCTGTCCTAAAATAAAATTCATTCATTATTGATCAGCTGATGTTTTTGTCAGAGCCAATATAAATCTCCATTTATATTGGCTCCAATGCTCATTTCACTTAAAGTGGAAATATTTCAGCCTAAAACATTAAATACAAAAAAATCTCATGTTTAGTTTATTTTTAGTACTTTTCAATTGTCAAAAAGATGCAAGGAGTTTGCAGCTTATGTACACAACAACAACTACTCATAATGTTAAAACTATCTTGTTAATTTTCAAAGTCTTGTCGTTGTCATGCTTGTATGACCTTGAATGTAAAAACTTAAGAATGTGAGAAAAAAAGTTTGTTTTACTTTTTCCCCGGACATTTTTTTTTTCAGCATAACTGGTGCCATTTTCCAACGAGGGCCAACGAGGGGAGGAGAACTTGCGGTGCTGTGATCTGTGACTTAAGCCACAGCACCATTACTATGAATTGGGGGGCCGTCTCTAGATGCAGCGTCTTCAACCACTTCGCCAGGGACAACCCCCCCGTTTTACATTTCTACCAAATATTACACGGAGCTCATTGAATCGGTATCAGAAGCAAGTTAGTGGACAAGTACCTGAGTCTTTGGTCCGGGCGTCATGGGTGAGCCAAAGTTGTTGAGATCCCAGATGTAAATCTCAGACTCGTTGCTTCCGGAAGCCATCAGGTTGGCCTGTAGAAAGGTTACCAAGGCTCATTGATTGGAAATCTCAATCCCCCCTTTCCTCCAGTCCTCCATTAAAGGAGTTCTGTTAACCAATCAAAACAAATTAACAACAACTAACCAAAAACTGTAGGAATTTCTTCTAACTAGGCCGAGATCGAGATTGATTGAAACTCTCGATCTCTTCTTTCTTCTTTCTTCTTTCCAGTCCTCCGTTAAAGGAGTTCTGTAACCAATCCCAAATTACTGTCCTTAACTGGGCAATCAAGGTTGAAAGGTTTTTAGGTAAATAGCTGCTACATTCCTTAAATCTAAAAACGAAATCACTTTTGTCAAGCACCTTGAGACAGCTTCGGCTGCGATTTTGGCGCTATTTAAAAATCGTTTGAGTCGAGCTGAGTCGAGTTACTTCGGTTGATAGGGGTGTTGGATTTGGCATCGTCAGATCTTTAAATCAAATGATTCAAGGCACTCATAATCTGCCATTATGAACATATTGTGTAAATCATGATTTGAATTATATTTTTGTGGCACTATACGACACTAATTGTTGAACACACATTTTGGGATAAAACGGCACATCCCTACTATAAGGTATTCTGTGTTGGGGAAAAAAAAATCTGCAAGAATGATTTTTTAACCCAAGATCATGATAAGATTGTGAAATTGTGATACATTTTCATATACAGTCTATGGTCTGCTCACACCAAGGTGTGTGTACCTGGAAGGGGTTGATGTCCAGTGCTCGGACTGGTCCTGTGTGTTTGTTGCTCTGGCTGACGATGACGTCCTGCTCGCCGGCCACGATCCGAGCCGGATCGTAGACGATCACGTCTCCGTTCTCTCCGCCCGCCATCAACAGCCCGCACGCTTGCGTGGCGCCCTCCATGCCATGGGGGCTCCATGCTAGCTTGTGGTACCTGGGGAAGAAGGAGGAAGCAGAATGCATTCATCTTATTTTTAATGGCCACCTCCACTTTTCTTTAAACACTCCATTTCCTTTTTTCCCGGTGAAGCTTAAAATGTCTTTGACTTGCAGTGGGCTCCCTACCTGTGTGAGGAGGAGAAGGTCCCACAGGTCTTCATCTCCAGAGCTGGGTCGGACAGGTCCAGCTCAAAGATCTCCAAGGAGGCATTGGTGCTGAAGCTCGCGTCCAGCTGCTGCGCCGACGTTCCTGCAAGACGTTAACCCGGCGGAGATAAATGAAGTTAGAGGCGCCCCATTTACTTGTTGTGCTTCTGAGTATTTGATTTTAAAGATTGATCAATTAGAGTCCCAGATACAGAGTCCCCCAATACAACGAAACAGCCCACGACACAGATTCCTGATACAAACTCCCCGATACAATTTTATAATATATAACCTAGAATGCACTTACATTTGCCAGGAATAGAGGACTACATGTACTTAATATTATTAAATATTAAAAAGGGATTGATGCCATCGTAGTAACAAGAAATGTGGATGTGGGGAGCACATTATATGACGTTATATGCATCAAGACACAGATCTAAAAGAAATTAACCGTTTAAAAATGAAACCTTAGCAACCCAGTGTGCGTTACCTGTGGCCAGGTATATGGGGTGCTGCTGGGAGGGACTCCAGCTCTGGATGGCTGTACGACTGATCTCCTTCACTTTCATCCTGAGAGGTAAATAAGAAGGCTGTTCATTCAACGACCAACACCCGAACAAAGCAATATGAGCAACCTATGGAACAGCACCCCACAAGTACCCTTTTTTAAAAAGTTATTATTTACAGCGTCAGCGCCGTCTTTCCATCTTTATTGGATACGATTAGTCAGAAACTGGGTTGAAGAGATCGGGGAGTAGACATTGCAGACAAGTCGACGAGCGGAGTCGAACTCGCGACACTGCGGACGCTGCGGTAGACGCAGCACCACTAACATGAATGGGGTCGCGTTAGGTGCGGTGTCTATAACCACTCGGCCAACGCGGACCCCCACAAGTTCCCTTTTTAATAGCCCGGTGGTTGTGTGCACCCACTAAATAGACATTTTCAAAAATTGTTCAAAACACAGTACGGTAACTAGAGGTGCACCGATCCTCAGATTGGATCGGTGCAATACGATTTTACAATACGATTAAACAATACGATTTTAAATGAAAAATACAGATGAATGGTCAGTAAAAATTGGTGATCAAATCAATGATCAAAATGATCGTTCGTGAGTTAGTAGGAAGTATTAAACGAGCGGTTGATGTTGGAAACAGTGTTTGGGTTCGTATGCTGGATGCCGTGGCTGGGTAGAGGGAAGTCTGGCCTTCCCTGCTGAAGTTGCTAACCACACAACCCCAGCCCCAGGTAAGCAGAAGGCCAAAGCTGCGTCCCATTACTTCCTCTTAGCCCAGTTTCACCCTTAGACCACACGTTTTAGCCCGTTTACTTTCTGTCTTAACTTAAAGTGACAAGGGCGTTTATGTGTCAAGGGATTCGGACACCGCTTAAGTGGTGAATTAGGGCTGAACGTGTCTAGGGATAGGCAATTTCAAAGCCAGTTGTTGTATGTTAAAACCAGGTTCATCAGCTACTGAATCAGCAATTAGTAGTGTACAATACTAAACAATACAATACAATCCAACCAAGAGTGCTCAGCTGAAGTACATGTGTGGGGGCAGCACGGTGGCGCAGTGGTTGGCATTGCTGCCTCACAGCTAGAAGGTCCTGGGTTCGAATCTACCTTTACCTGCAAATTGCACTTTCTATTTCCTTTTATTTTCTTTAAATGAATAGGGTTGAAAGGGGGTAGGGTTTTAGGGTTAGGATTAGGTGTAGAGGTTAGAGTAAGGTTTAGGGGTTAGGATAGGGGTTATGGTTATGGTATGCTCAGTGCTTACATTAAAAACAGCCATAATAGAATAGCAGCCGTATATCAGTAATAACATCTTAAAACAGTTATTTCTGATCAATTGAATCAAGGCAAGATGATAATACACTAGGGTTACAACTTGCAAGTAAGTTGCTAATGAATGATTGTTGATTAGTTGTCGATTATTGAAATCATTAGCGACGAACTGGTATTTATGAAGAAATACCTTAAATATAAATGCAGAACAGGACAATTATCAATATTATGCAATGTCGATGGCTCGGGCAGCGACTGTTGTGGTTGGTAGCAGTCAGAGATGTGACCAAGTCCCTCTTTCAAGTCTCAGGTCTGAAGTCCTACTTGGGCAAGTCAAGTCCCAAGTCAACTCCAAGTCAAGTCATCATTAACATGCTGTCATTTTAGCTCCAGAATCAGATTTTAATAAAGTATCAAAAAAAATCAAACGATGGTATTATAAAAGCAAAACTATTGCTTGTTTTTGACTTTATTAAAATCAGATTCTGGAGCTAAAATGACAGCATGTTAATGATGACTTGACTTGGAGTTGACTTGCCCAAGAAGGACTTGAGACTTGAAAGAGGGACTTGGTCAAATCTCTGGTAGCAGTGCCTGAAGTATGAACCAGATGTAGAGCTTTGGCCACTTTGATGATGAGAGTAAAAATTAATAAAACGTAATAATGTTGTAATGCAGCACGATCAGCAAAACACACTATTGTCGAGTACAAATGTTGAGAGGCTCTAGTACGCGAACATGCAGCCTAGTGTATTAGTGCCTTCTGGTCCAGTGGCTCACCTGGGGGCGCTGGTGAAAGTAGGCTGAAATCACACAAGGAAATGCAAATCTCCTTGAGACCGATTGGAAAGCACTGATTCCGGCTCGTATCGGAATAAAGGCAAACTCCAGTACTATCTAGATAAAACACATGTCGCACCAATAGCTGGCCTTAGTAATACTATTACAACGCCTACATGCAGGCATATGATGGGCTGTTTGAGTGAAGATCAAGGAAGGGGGAAAAGTTGTTTTGTTGGTAAAGCAAATGAAAAGATGTGAGAAGTTGCGCCTATGCCCCGACAATAAATGGTGTGATTATATCAAAAACGATGTGTATGGGACGTGGGACGAACGGCACCATTAGTTCAGTGTGCGTTCCATTGGAACATTGTGAGAACATTAGCCATGCATAGCTTAGCCACCTAAGGCTAACAGCTGATAGTGGCAACCACGCAGCAAACTGACGTTTGCAGCCCGGGTATTGGACGGGTTTCACCGGACCTTCAATGTTCCGTATGGTGCAGATTAGAAATCACTTTGAAATCAGGCGCAAATTGTTTAGCAACAGTACGACATAGCGAATATTGTGCAACGTTCCATTATCCTCCCGAGTCGGGGCATCAGAGTTAAAGCAGCCACCCTCATTGGTCACACCGTGGTCACGTGTTGTTCTGAACCAACGGGATGGCTGCGTTGAGTCGGACGCGTCGAGTCGCGCGGGTTAATGGAAAGCAACATTGGTAATAACAGTACAATAAACACAAACCGGCTTATCCGTTGGAAGTCAACCTCGACGTGCTTACCTGACGCGGCGTCCGTTTGCATGCACGCCCGGAGAGAACTCGTCGCCTTGAACGCGCTGCGGTGCCGTAGAACGGTCAGGTCGGCTGGTTCCAGTCCCCGGTGCTGCTCCACGTCTCCAGCCGAGCCGTGACCATCAACGTGGCACTGGAAGCCCCGCCCACCCCACCGCACGCACCCACGGCGGCCAATCCTAAAGAGAGAGTCTGGGCACCGAGACTACAGGGCGCTGTACTACCATGGCGAGCCAGAACCAACGAATCGTCCACGCATCGCACACGATGAGAAGTTTCCAAAGGCGTGCGATGCGAGGACGACTCGTTGGTTCTGGCTCGCACCAGGCTGTGACGCCGGTGCAATTTATTTCTACCGACAAACAAAATGTCAACGGGACCGCACGCACCAGCAGGGCAGGGGTGGGAACATTTTACAAGTAAAAATATTAACTGTAGTGTCTTACAATTACATTTTGGAATATTTAATTTCGGTTGCATGTGTCAAGATTATGGGATTCTTGGTGCTTTTGCACTTTGCAGCACTTGCTTGCAGTGTTTTGAAATATGTAATTTAGTTTCTTTATGTCAAGTTGAGCTGACATCATTTGTGTATGAAATTCTCACGTTTGGCGCTAAAATGGAAAAAAATGTAAATACATTAACAAAATAATAAAATGTATTACGTTAAAACTGCAATACAATACATTAAATACATCCCATTCATTCATTAACAAGTCAAGAATAAAGCTAAAACAAAACATTGACAAAGATTATTTGTGTTTAAAAAAAATGCAACTCCGGTGGTGTTTCAGAGATTTCGTCAGTCTGAGTTGCAGCAGTGTCACAGAAAAAAAACCATTGGATGCCTGTAGTGCGAGGGTGCGCCAAAAGAGGGCGACACTGTAAGCGAAGCCGTAGCAAGTGTTTTACATTGTATGCTATTTATCTTGTATTGTATATATGATTATTCGTAAACATTTTTTAATTATTATTTTCTTCGTTTTGCATTCAAAAATATATTTGATAAATTAAATGTAATTAATGTATTTAAAAAAAACGTGGTGAACTTCAAGTTCCGGTTTCGACGAACGCTCTTTCCGGTTTGCCACTTGCCGTCGGTCGTCAACGTCTTGCGGTTCGCGAGACGTGAAGTTAGAGGTCTTTTTTTATTTTTAAACTTCATTTTCGTCATCTTTTCGAATTTACGATACACAACAGAAACATTAGGCCAGGTATTTAAACGCCACAGAGTCGTCATGTCCCGCGGTGGACAAAGAAATTTGTTTGGAATCGGACGCCAACACGTGGAACCTGTGGCACGTGTTGTACCGGGTTCTCTTCGTACAGTAGCAATGACTGCTCGTCCAACTCCATGCACTGTAAGTAATCCTCAACCTTACTTTCTATTCAATGCAGGTCAACCTTGCAGCCATCTTTACCATTAGTAGATCCTGACTATGGACCAGGTCCCAGCCTTGCACTTTTGTAACATGTTGCATTTATTTAAACAAGCGGACAGAATTTAAAAAACGTGGACTAGCTTCTGGTTGTTACATTCCTACGTGTAGCTTGAGTGGTCTCCAAATAAAGCCATAATTTGTCAGCTGATCTGCAACGGATCAGATGCAACCTCCCATTTGTGATTTAGCATTTCTGACAAAGAGTTCAGATGCAAAACCCCTTGACTCAATTTTTGTGAAAAATGAGTTCATTGTATTGTGTGAATCCCTTCTAAATCTAGAATATGTAAATTGAATTTTTTTTTGGGGGGGGGAATGAAGTAAAACCACCTTCCCGCTGTGTCTAAAAATGTAATCTCTTCTCATCTGCTTAAAAACCAAGGCCTGATCAAAAATGTATTTTTCTCAAAACGTGGTCAAGTGGAGTTAGGGGTTTTTGCATCTGAACTCTAATACGAATCATTAATTATAAAATCATTGAATTGTTTGTGAATCCGAAGAAAAATCATCAAATTGTAAAACGTTTTGTGTGAGAATAACCTGCTTGGGTTGACATGATTAATTTATTGTAATTACAGGTGCAACGATTAGTCTACTGATTGCTGAATAATCACTAGGGCTTGTGCATGTTGACGTCACTGCTTTGGGGCGGCATTTGCCGTGATGTAAAGTGCGAATCCACAAAAAACGATCCGCTTATTTTGTTAGTGTTCCTCCCAAAGCACTAATGGCCAGTACACACCAATGCAACTAAACTAACTGCAGTTGCATTGGTGTGTACTGGCCATTACCAACCTAACCGTTACAATTATAAACTGAGCGTTTTAAGGATTCAAACTTGAACTTTATCGAAATGGAGTTGACTCGAAACGGTGCGCGCGTACACTGGCAGAGAGCGATATTTGCACAGCATTGTCAGTTTAAAAGTGTTTATCCATGGTAATATGCTGTACTAAAGTATACTAAAGTTAAGGTACTTTATTTCATCACATTTACATGCATGTACAGTGAAATTCTTCCTCCGCATTTAACCCATCCCTGAGGAGCGGTGGGGAGCCACAGGGGGCCAATACCTTGGCCAGGGGCACTGACTGGAGCAGCTTAACTAGAACATGTTTTTGGTGGTGGGGGAAACCGGAGTGCCCGGAGGAAACCCACACAGACACGGGGAGAACATGTAAACTCCAGACAGAAAGGACCTGTCCGGGCTGGGAATCGAACCCAGGAACTTCTAGCTGTGATGCAGCAATGCTAACCACTGCGCCACCGTACCTATACTTCACCAAATTACCGCACCTGCACCTCTCCATGCACAAGCTCTATCATAAAATGACAGTGCTGCAGCTGCCGCCCAATGATTAAAATCTAATCACTACCCATTTGACCCCCGGCGGGAATGAAAAAGCTATGTCTAAATGAGGGCGGAGTGTGTCTACAATAACTTTCTATTGTCTAGCCTGGAGTTTGAGTCCTTAACTGACTGCATCTGAATTCACAGGACGGTGAGCCGCCGCATGGTGCATTGTGGGTAACTTGATGTAAAGGTTCGTATTTTCTTCCATGGTCTTGATGTGTTAATGCAGAAGTCTTTGTTAATGCAGATTGCATAATTCACTGAGATTTAATTGATATGGTTTGGCCCCCAATGACAAGTGGCCATTATAATAAAAATACACATGAAATTGAGTTTGTAATTTCATACTGTTTAGCACTTGGCTAATGTAATAATCTGTTGTAATCTAATGCCAGTACCGTCCCAATGATTAGAACAATCACTACCCATTTGACCCCTAGCGGGAAAGAAAAGTACAATTCAGATGAGGGCGGATCACGTTCACACCGTTGTGTACTTGTGCACTTCAGCCAGATTGTGTAGTTAATAAGTGTGCGCTTTGCATTCACAGGGCGGCCGACGCAGGAAATCTAGTGTGCCAAGATGTGAAGGTATATATATCAAGTCGTCATGTTTTACTATGTCCACTTGGAGCAGAATGCGCACCAACAAGGGCCATCTTTCTCCCGAAGCTCCAATAGTTTTTTATTTATTTTAGGGCTGGTAGTTGGAGTTCTAGGGCTATTGCAACTTTGTAGGCACATAGATAAGCCAGACGGAAGCATAGGGGAATGTCGGCACCCTCTACAGCAGGGCTGCTTAATTTTTCAGCCTGAGATCCACTTTTGAAATTACCAACTTTAATGATTTGTCCCAGATTCAATGTGTTAATGCTCTGAATTTAAATCGCCAATTTTTTTTTGGTCCATATAATTTCTCAACTGGGTAGATGTATTGGCCCCATATTTCCTTAGCTCATCGGCATACCTTATTTCATATACAGCATAACATCTTAAAAGATGGCTCTTTTTTCCCTTTGTGAACACTTGCACTGAATCTTGCTAGCATCCTGTACAACGCCCATGTGACGTCACAATTGAGATTCCTTGAAATAAATTGAATCCTTTAGAAGGCGTGGGCCTACAAGTCTACAATATGTTCAGGGTTTCATTGATGTTTTTATCGCTTTTAAGGGATATCACTTCAGCAGTCGGCAATGACTGCATACTTCTGTTTTGGTAGTAGTGTTCTTCTTGTCATTTAACGGCGATCGACACTTTACTAAGCAGGTCATTCACGCCGGTTTTACAAAAATTCCAGAGCAAGCAGCTTTCACAGCTTACTCTGTTTACATCTGTTAAAACCCGGTCTGCTTTTAAAATGTGTTGTCGCAATGATTTAACTTTTTTGAGCGGTCCACCATGACCGAGTATCTTGAGAATATCTGAGTGATGACTGTTTCTGCCTGGAACAATTTGTACCATCCGTACTGCTTGATTTGATGGTAATTGTTCCATTGCAGGTTAGTGCCCAGAATACACCACTTCTCTGGATCGGGCCGCCTCCAGACTGCTGGCAAGGTACTGAGTAATAAGGCAGGCCGGTCTCGTGTCGGTCAAATTCTACTAAATGTCTTTACGAGGCAGCAAGATGGGTTTGTGGCACGATAAGATTTTAGTGTGGGCAAATGGTGTCATAGTCTTTTGAAAATCTTAACGTAAACTTTAGCACAGATTGCTTTCACCTTTTTAGTCGCAGTGAGTGCTACGTTCTCAAGTCTTCATTCAAGACTTGTCGCATTAAACTTCAACATGTATTGAATACAATTTGAACTTGTTTAGTCCTAAGCCAATGTATGGAACCTTTCATTGCTATGTGTATCGTATAAATGTAGGCTGAACTAGGGTGATTTTCATAGAGTTCAAAACGTTTCATACAGAGAACTTTATGAAATTCACATGTTTAATTCTAAAACTTCACTACACAGGCCTAGACATTTTAAGTGAAGTTTTTGGGTGTTCGATGTTTAAAAAAAAAAGGAGCCAAAATGTGTATAGCTATGACTTTATTTAATATGCTTTTATCGATGGTTAGTTAGTTGAAGCATGGGAAATGGGCTGTGTGAGTGGCTGCTTTAGAGGCAGTCTTGTGAGTTAAGTGCGATCTACTGGTCCTCAAGGTTAGGTACAGGTCTAACAGAAACGTCAACTATGAGTTGCTGCCCTACATGGCACACATCTGTGTGAAATGGTTGACACTCAAAGGGTTAATTTGAAGTTGTAATGGTCGTCTTTGCTTTATACTCCACAGAGGAGAGGATGCAGACGCTGTAACACCATGGTAAGTGACACAACAAGTTGTTAGCAATGTTTTTAGTTGAACCTTTTTGGACGTCTGGATTTTGATGAAGATGGGCGTGTTTATTTTGCATGGCCTCTAGCGTACTAGAGCGCTACGTATGTGTGTAATTATTCAACGGTGTCCACTGAGTGGATCTAATTCACTAGCCGTTCCGATGTTGCTATAGACTAGTATAAATCTTGCACACCTATCTATGTAGCCTTGCAGACCAGGAAACCGTGTGTGTGTGTGTGTCATTATCCGATCAACTGATCAGGAATCAGTCGCCGAGTAGTTACATCGGGCCAATCACTTTCCTCTCCCGATCCGATTTGTATTAATCTGCTGTGGAAATGTTTGGAATAGGGTTTAAAACAGATTCTGTGTCATCCGACCTTCAGCATGACGTAGAAATTGGAAATGACGTTCATTCATTGTGATTCATAGTAGAGGTGCACCGATTGGGGGCCGATCAGACTTTTTCCAAGGATCTGGACTTTGAATTGCTGATCAGGAACGGTGAATGAGTCGAGGAGCATGCCAAATGACTTTTGAAATTGACAGTTGACAGTCAAATAGTTTGGGTACTACCAATTTTTGCAGGATCAGTCTATATCGGAACTCTGTACCGGTGATCGGGAACGGCTATCCCTAAAACCATCGGCTCGGGAGCAAAAAACGTGATCGGTGAAACCCCCCTCAAGTCTTTCCAGTTCTCTGATGTGACTTTCGGTACCATCCAACCTGAACGACTTGATGAGAAACGATCCCAGACGTTGACGTCCAAAGTGCTTATTCAAATGTTGTCACCATGATTTAAACTTTTTGATCTGTCCCCCATGACTGATATCTTGAGAATATCTGAGTGATAACTGTTTCAACTTCAATAGAACTTGGTCTTTTTCTCCATTGTTTTAAATGCAGCATTTGTTCGGTTTTCAGGCTGCTGGAGCAATAGCTGCCGTTTGGAAGCCATGAACAAGGTACCTGCAGTTAATGTGGTTCAACCTGTAATGGGCTGTTTTTATTTTTACACCATTCTCTTCCTGCAATTAAAAAAGGTATAAGCTAATAGTATTTCGTTTCTGCTGAGGCATAGCATGACGTCATCAGACGTTTATAGTTTTGTTATAGAATATAGTACACAATTGTGTATATATATATATTTTTTTTCTTAGTTGGTTGCGCTTGGAGGTAGACTTTTGACTTGCCGCATTGACATGAATGGGGGCGCATTTGGTTTTTGTGTCCATAACCACTCGCCCAACGACACTCCTTATTTTCAAGTGGGCTTTCTAAAGGCCAATTCATACCCTACGTGTGGCCAATTGCGTACGTAATCTGTCCGTACGTTCCACGCTTTGCCGCCTTCATACCTCTGAGCGTCTTTTACGTTGCCGCGTGCAACAACTATTTATACTCGATGGCGCCCCCCACATTTTCCGGTAGCATTGCTCCGTTTCATCAGTTCGCACGTAATCTTAAGGTCCCCAGATCCGTGTCAATTTACGTATGTAATGGACGGAGAGAACGAGTGAAACGCTCCATCCGTATCCATAGTTTACATGAGGTATGACTGGGCCTAAAGCTGACTATGAGCAGATGGAAATCTTAAAGGAATATAGAACGTTAGTTATTCAGAATAGTGACCCCTATCCAGCCTTTTTGTCATTTCTAAAACCACACGAGTGCATTGTACAAGTTCTGCACCTGGCCACCAGCTTGTTTGACTTCAATCCAGGCAGCGAATATTTGATTTTTAAACAATTTTAATTGAATAGTATTAATTAATTATTCCTCGGATGGAACTTTTGCTTGCAATTAAAAATACGTTTCTTTTCATATGAAATGTCACTCGGTGCCAGCAATATTGATTACCAAGCCTTGCCGGTGAATAATCAATTTATTTGAACACTGACATAATGGGAAGTTAAAACTCTTGTATCCCTCCACAGGTGTGACCAGGCTCAGTGGAAGAGTCGTGCAATCTGGCGGGCAACATTCCAACCACACCCATGTGCACATTGTCAACTTTAATTCTGACCACGGTTCTCTGGGAAATATTTGCATCAGATTTTTCTATCAGGTTTATGCCTGACAAGTCCTCCATGGTAGCAACATCTTCTTTGGCCGATGTTGGCGTCCATGACTGTGGAACACGCAGCTGTGAGTTTGTTGGTTTTGCTTCAGCTCCTCCGCAGCCATCTCTGTGTCACGTTCTAGTGACGCGAGAAAAGTCTTTTGGCCGTCAAATAAAGACGATAAAGCCACGCACTCTCTCCTCCATGTTTTTGTATTACCACTAATGAATGTCTGAACAGCAGTGGTAGCTTGTCTTGTGCACATCAGCTGTCATCCTTGGGTGGCTTATTTTAGGATTACTTTTTCCCCCAACGCTGGCTCTAGTGTGTGTTAAGAATAGAATACTTTATTGTCACCGTCACATTGTCTCCAACATCACAGGGAAAATTCGTTCAGCAACTCCACATGGCAGCAACGGCAGCAAAACCAAACAGTGACACACATTCAACCAGAACTACAATAAAAACGGTGTAAGATGAATAAAAGCTCTGCAATATACGCCACAGAGTTAAGTTTGTCCACACCTGCCGATTGGCCTGGTGCTTGGGTCGTAATGGAAACGTCATGTGCTTGTATTGTATGGCGCACTTGTGTCGGTGCACCCTCGCAGTTTAGTGCGTTAGCTGGATTTCATGCTAACAGCCCGCTACACGCTCAGCAGATAGGACACGTCAACATCATTCCATCTTGTCTACGCTGGCAAACATGGCGGCCGTTTCATGTGCGTATTGTCAATCATTCGCGCACTTGGTTTCCGTCTAGTCTTTGAAGCATCATCCGGGCACTTTCAGTGCAAACTGCAAAGAAATTCAACGGGACAGCGCACTACGCACAAGAATGGTGCACAAGTACACCATTAGAGTACACCATTCGATGCAGGTGTTTCAAATTGCATTTTCGCACCATGGCCCATGCCCTGCCATTTATTATAGGTGTAACACTTGGTAGATTTGAATTATTGAACACCAAACTGCAGTCCACAAAAAGCATCCGTCACAATGTACATACTTTTAAATGAAATAGGATTACATTATAGTTACATTTTATCGTAGTCTTCCCAATGCTGACTATAACGTCATGGTTTGACACAACCATCTAGAATCATTGGCACAATCCATCCCATTTAATCATCCACTTTGAACTTGAAAGTGAAAGCAGCCATCCCATTGGTTCAAAAGAACACGACCATATCTGAGAGTGGCTTAAGGTTTCCACTATAGAGAGGTCCGTATACGGTCCGTACACGGTCAGTGCGTATACGGTCCGTATACGGTCCGGTTGTAAGATTGCTGTTTCCATTGTCAACAAAACTCCTGTGTTCGGCGCATTGGTATTCGCGCGTGAACATACATAACGCGATAACACACACTTTTTTGTGTGTGTGTGTGTGTCTGCGTGTGTGTTCGCTTGTTGCTGTTCTTTTGTGTGTGTGTGTATGTGTGTGTTTGTGTATGTGTGTGTGCGTGCGTGAGCGTGCACCGGATGTCTGAAAAGAACAGAGTGGTTTAATAGGGAGACAGCCATGCGAAGTAATATATATATTCCAAAGTTTTTACCGAAGCCGCCTCGTGCACGCGGCTTTGGTGCGCGCGCGCGCGTGTGTGTGTGTCACTGCCGGTCGCTGCCTTCGTATTCACGCGAGGCCGCAGTTGACGCGATAGTTTTGACTTTGCCACAGAGCGTCTTTCCCCAACTATACTGTTTGAAACGAACCCCCCCTACATCCACAAATGTGTTGCATGCATTGCCGCGCGCGCCTCTGTGTGCGCGCGAGCGCGTGTGTGTGTGTGTATATCGATACATAGCCTATACACACACACACACATACACACACACACACACATATGTATGCGTGCATTGGGGCACACATACAAGGAAACATGAATTGACACACACACACACACACACACACACACACACACACAC
>OMKY01250893.1:0-16825 GCA_900302395.1 Bregmaceros cantori | reverse complement strand
TATATATGATTATTTTGATAATCGATTAATCAGCCATTTTTACTGGCGATTAATCAATTAATCGGTTCATTTTTCCTTTAAAATCGAAACCATTATTAGCATTAATTATGATTATGAAACATTATTAAAAGTTAGCAATGTTAATATTACAAACTTTTTGCCGTTTTGCTATCTCCATTTCATAGTAATAGCATGAAAGACCCTACTCTTACAGGCTAAATTATAACATACTGGGCTTTCACACAAGCTTTTGTGTTGTCTTTATTGTATTGGGGCCTTGACACTGGAAAAATTGCATTGGGCTTTCACACAAGCTTTTGTGTTGTCTTTATTGTATTGGGGCATTGACACTGGAAAAATTGCATTGGGAACAACATATATTCAACAAGTTTGAGCAAAGAATAGGCCAAACCATGAAGCGATTAATCGCTGCCGATTAATCGATTATCAAATTAGTTGGCCATTTTTTCAATAATCGATTATCATTGATTAAACGATAATCGATTAATCGGTTGCAGGTCTAATATATATATATATATATATATATATATATATATATATATATATATATATATAACCTAATATGCTGCAAGGCAACCATGCACTTACATGGATGCCATCCTGTGCCACCTGGAGTTGTGAAAATCCATTGTTGTGCCTTTTAGTTCATGACTATTACATCCTCATTGTCTGCCGAGGGTGGGCGAGGGCTTGAGCACCAATTGGATAGGAGCCAGGGTTCTATGCATCATACATATTGATTTGTCTGCCGTATACAGAGCCATGTCAGTTCTACCTTTCCAATGCAGTCTATGTGCGCATCCGATTTTCCAAAGCATTTCCCTACGTTTCACATGTTTTGCCTGAATAGTTATCGTCATATTAGGTGAGCAAATAATTTATTTTGATCATAAGGTAAAATGAAAAGTACCTTATTTAGTCACACACACATACATGCACGTACAGTGAAAAACCTAACCCCTTCCCTAACCACTACCGCAACCCTAACCCCTAAATGACCCATACATTTTCGGAACATAGGGATTTCGGAATATAGGGATTTCGGAACATAGGGCTGACCCCAGTTCAGCACTCAGGGGCCAACTCCAGATTCTGAGCCTGTGCCTTGGCCAGGGGCACTGACTGTTGTGAGAACAAGATAGCTAAAACACGCTTTCATATATTTAAGTAATAGGCAATTTTTACTGATTAATCAATTCATATGTTCATCTTTTTCCATTTAAATCTGATTTCCATTTAAACCTGAAATATGAACATCAATGTTCAACACTTGCAAATCATTTTGATGCTTCCATTATTTCAGATTGCGCACTAACATTTCCAACTCAGTATTAGCATGTAGGGGTTAACCAGGGTTCAGTATGCAAGAGAATGGGTGGGGCCGTGATACTGGGAATGGCAACTGGCATTGGGAACAACATATATTCAACACGTTTGAGCAGAGGATGGACCAGACAGGGAAGCGGTTAATGGCTGCCGATTGATCAATTATAAAAATTGTTGGCAATTCATTCAATAATCAATATTCATTGATTAATCGCTCATAGCTCTACTTAACATATTTATTATTTCATTTTGATCAGTGCTGATGATTTAAATAGGAGTCATATTTTTAACGTTTTGGCTAGCCTAGTGTGCGTGGCTATCTGTGTGCATGCATGTATGTGTGCATATGTGTCTGTGTACGGGTGGAGGAATGTGTTCATTTATGACGCTGCTAAGAATCAGTCAATTTGTTTGTGTCGCCATTCAAGGCAATTCAAGACGGGTGCGCATGTACGCCTGTACACGCGTGCACGCCTGTGTGGTGTTTTTGTTTTTTTGCGGAGAATGTGTGTGTGTGTGTGTGTGTGTGTATGTGGGGAGGTTCATCCACTTATTGCACGGGCATCTTACGCAGAGATCAGATATTCTTAGCTTTTTTGTATTTCTAAAGAGCAAGTTTGTGTGTGTGTTTGTTTGTGTGACATCACTCGCGCTCATCATCTGGGCTTGTAGACAAACAGCAAAATCCAGACACTGAAATACCTCATAATGCTTTCATTTTCGAGAGTGTCCAATTTATTTCAGTTTTTTTAAAACATTTTTTTAAATGTTTTTTTTTTCTTTTTTCTTTTTTTTTTTTGGTGAAGAACATTCTTACCGTGACTAAACATTTCCTTACATGAACAAATGCCTTATCTTAGGTTGAATGTAATGGCATTTATCTGTGAACGAGATGGCTTTACTCATTAACAATGTTTTCACTCGGAAATATATAGAGGCAGCTTTGGGGGTCAGCTTCAAAACGCTAAACAATGCCACGGGCAAACCATTTCCCCTGTAGGCTGCACATCGGTTTCCTTACCTTCAGCTATTCCGATTCCTGACTTTAGCGGCATGTAACTGGTAGAGATGTACTTTCCATTTCTAGCTGAAATATCATATTTTGAATTTGATATGGCATAGGATTGAAATATTGTCGGTCAAACCTTAAAATATCAACGAAGATGAGCAAAAAATAAATAAATAATTGCTTAATTGATTCACTGTTCCAAAGATTTGGGACAAATGTAAAAATTTGGGACAATGGAAATCATTGAAGGCCGTCAATGCCTATGAAATTAAAGACATGAAGACAAATTTCTAGAATTAGCCGATCTTATCAGAGTCAGAGATCTGAATAGCACAGTTGGGATAGCGAAGGTTTGGCTCGATTTCCAATGGCTGGAAAATGGGTTTTACAAAGGGGCCTTGGGTATGAAAAACAAAGTAAAAAAAAAGAAGAATAAAATAACAAAAAAACAAACAAAAAAAAAACCACTTCAGACTCGTCATCGTATTTGTGAACACATATTTGCGTTGTGACTATGTAGCGAGCTATCCAAGGTTGTTTAACCAGTGGAATCGGGTCTCGCGCCAACGAGGCCAATGCCAGAACTAGCAGTGAGATACTGTATATATAAAAAAAAAACATTGGTGTTGACTGTATTTAATAATGTTCATGACTGTTATCTTCTTACTTATGAGAGAGGGCGATGGGGAAAAAACAACTCTATAATAGTACTCTATACTTTGGGTAACTGTTTCGTGGCTTCACTGGCCTGCTGCGTTGGGGCTGGGGCTAATGTTGGATTAACTTTGGGCTAACGTAGAGCTCATATTCTGATAAGATTTAGCCAACATTTTTGGCTAATTATGAGCTTGCATTCAGCAAACATGAAGCTAAAATGTGGCTGTAATGTTGAGCTAATTTCTAGCTAACATGTATCAAAGTGCTGGCTAATGCTAGACAAACATTAAGTTGATGTTAAGGTAACATCTCGGCGTTGTCGAGCTGATGTTCAGCTAATATCGAGCCAGCATTCAGCTAATGCTATGCTAACTTTCAGCTAGTATTCAGCTAATGTTGTGGTGATTTTCAGCAAACATTCAGCACACATGCAGGTGATGTTTAAGCTAACATTCAGAGAATGCCAATCTATCATTAGGCTAACGATTTGCGTAATCTTAGGCTAACATACAGCTATTGTAGAGCTCACGTTCGCTCCAATGTTGGTGATTACATTCGGATGGACTACGTGCACTGCGTCTATATGCACTTTGATTTATCAGGGAACTTTTATTAATGTTTTGTAAATGTTTCATATGACACTTAATGTGCCATTCCAGTTTTTACATTGTCATCATGGAAAGAATTTTATTTAAGCAAATACTATCATTTACCTATACACTTGTCATTTTTTTTCCTCTCAAGACGAAGAAAAAAAAAACAATGATCGAACTGGTTGATTTCCAAGTAATGAAGTGTTTTACCAAAGTGACTGTGAACTTGTACCTTTCGATACAGTTTAATTATTTTTATTAACGAAAAGAAATATATCTATATATTGGGTTTTTGGGCCGTACATCTCATTGTTTTAGTTCCTGTCAAGTTGTACCAATAAAATGTTTGAAAAAGTGTGTTGCGTTTGTTGAAATACGTGTGAAAGCTGAAATAACGTGTTCTGGATAATTGTTTTGTCAAAGAAACAGCAATATTGACCTTCTGATAACATTAGTAACTTTAATGCCTTCTTCAGACGTTCTGGTGAACACTGCCCATAAGGCCCCAGCAAATGTCGTAGATCTGGATCGTTCAGACCAGTTGCTCTAAAGAAGGCAAGTATAGATAATATCAACAGAAGTTATGGAGAATATCACTTTGGCTTTCATATGAATGAACTAGAGGTAGGGTGGATTGCCCTAATGTGGGCCCTTTTTTGCAGGTTCCTAATGTGGGATAGTCAGTTCTCTAAGGTGGGACGGTGAAATGTAGTGTTGAACAGTTGAACTTAATGTTAGACACATTTCCATAGTTTCTCTGACATCCATTAGTTTAGGGAGGAGCCAGAGCCACTGGAGCTTAGGTGTCCCACATTAGGCTGTGGCCCACATTAGGGCAATCCACCCTATTTGGCGCCGACTTCTGAAGGGATATCCCCAAAAAGTGATAGAGGCATCTTCTTCTTTTGTTGTTTAACGGCGATAAACTCTTCTTCTTTTGTTCTTTGTGAAGATCAAAATCATATTGTAGAGCCATCCTTGCTGTGATATCATATTACACGCTAACGGTCAGTGGTAGTGACTGTGATGTCATAAAGGTCCTGGCGCGGCGGCCAATGCTAAACCATTACATCCCTGACACTTTGCGTTTCGGGGATATAATAATGACTTCATTTTGACAAGGCCTCATGAATCAATCTATTTGATCTATCTAGGTATCTTCTCTCCACACGTCTTCATGTGAGCAACCTGTGCGTGGTAGATTGATTCATGAGGCATTGTCTAATTGAAGTCATTATTATATCCCCGAAACGCAGAGTGTCAACAATCATGTACCTTACGTCAAATGTCATCCCAAATTTTTTTTTTGACTAGGCAACACTGTATTTTTTTATCACAACCAACATTGTGGGCACGTTTTGTTTTCAAGGGGTGGAGAAGGAGACTGGAGATTTTATTTAACTGATTACTTATGTATGTTTCTCCTATTTTTCTACCATATTTTCTCTTGTTTATTCGTTTTATGTTGTTGTCGCATGATCTGACCGTCAAAATTGAAACTGTACAGAGTGTCCTGTGATAAGCCCATGTGGGCTGGACTACATGTAAGTAGCATACCACTAAAATCAATACACATTCATTCATTTGTCATAGGAATAACTTTGTAATGGGAATAAATCAAGAAGGAATGAAAATTACTTTTAAAATGGAGTAGTGAAATTACGTTACTGATTACAATTTTGAATGAGTAACTGGCCCCTCGTGACTATTTGGGGGAGGAGGGTGGTGGTGTTGGCCCATTGGGCTTCTGACAATGCGGCCCTCTGAGCAAAGTACTTGAATAGTACTTCAAAATGCAATGTCATACGCAGTCACTAATCTCTATCCTAACTCATTCCCTAACATTAAACCTCTGTGAACTGTGGCTAACCTCTAAACTAACACTATTCACAAGAATGTGATTGCATTACATTCCTCCATTCACCACACCTTCACAATTCTGAGCGCTGTGTTCAATGGCTTGTGACTCACATGATTGACTCAACATTTAAAGATAGTTTGGATTATAACATCATCTGTGACAAATATTACAATCTCAAATATGTTTTTCCCTGATCTTTGTCGATACATAGCCTGCGGTGACTTTGGCCTGCATCGGTACTGAGGCCCACGGACCCAAACAGGGGTGAAGATTGAAGCAACAGAAAATCACAGTGAAATTTGGGAGTGATTAGTTGCTTCTATCTTCCCCAGATTGGATAATTGGGTCTAAGCTAAGCGCACAGGTAAATGGGTATGTATTGACTTGGCTAACATCAGAGAAGAATACGTTTCAGTATGAGTTTTCAGTGGGCTTTTCGTTTAAGGCCAAAAGAAAAAAGTGTATATCATGTGCCATGAATCAACATTGGATTACAGGCCATTGAATTTAGCATTCGGAATGGTGAAATCCAAATGCCAAATCCAAGTGCAGAATACCACCTGCTCCGAGGCTCAGCCATGTGTTTTCCACCCACAGGTCAGCGCTGCCACCGAGACCGCACAGTCTTCTGCCGAATGGACAAACTTAAGCACTACTGCGCACTGCCCAGCTTCCAACAGATGTGCTGCAAGACCTGCCAGCACGTCAACCTCGATGAGCTCGACAAGCCTTCCACCACTGGTCCGACAATCACCACCACCTTGGGCTCGTCCGCCCCAACGACTATCGAAAGTCTGACTAGCGTTAGTCCAACAACCAGCAGTCTGCCCATTATCCCGACTACTGCCCTGACAGTCACAGCTAGGCCCACTGCTACCGTTCCTAGCTTGACCACTGCCACCCCTGCTACTACCCCAGCTACGACCATTCTCAGCACAATAGCTGCTCTTCCATCTTCATCATCCAAAACTTGGACAGTACCCTCTTCAGCATCTCCTCCTGATGCTCCTATGCCTTCTACTCATCTGATTTCCACTGATGTTTATGCCACAAGCATTCGCCCCCTATTTACCACCAGTGTGGATGCCATTTCTGAACCCTCGCCAATGACCACAGTGGTTACAGAAACCCAACATTCTACACTTCTTCCTGAATCTACTAGTGAAACGGCACGTATTGAGGGCACCACATGCCTACCAATGGCAACATCCACACCTACCACAGCAACTGAGCTAAGTGTACCAGCAACCACTAACAAGCCTGGAAAGCAAAAGCCAAAGTCAAAGATTGGCAGTGATAAACCCCCCACATCCAGATTTAAGGTCATCAAGACAGATCCACCTAAAAAGAAACCCAAAAAGATTGTCCCAGTAAAGAACATAAAACCTAAGAAAAATATCTCACCCAAAAACGTAACAAAAAAGATTGGCTCACCTCCAAAGACCAACAAGCCGACCGCAATGAAAAAGACATGGCCAAAAAAAGTAGTGCCATTAAAGAAGACGCCTAAGAAAGATCTAAAACCGAAAGCAAACCTTAAAGTCAAGGCGCCAAAACCGGTTCCACCAAAAAAAACCACAAAACCAAAATCCAAAGTGGAGAAGAAGCAACCTCAAAAGAAGAAGACACCAACTATCAAGAAATCAAAGAATAAACCCGTCACACCTACTCCCTCAATCTCAAGTACTTTCTTAACCACAGTGTCCCCTAGAGGCCCAGAGCTTGAATCTGTGTACACCTTGTCAAGCTCTACGGTATCTATCCCGGACCTCACCACCATTTCAGTTGCCACTAACCCCACAACTGAGTTTTCACTGTGGAACTATGACCATTCTGATTCACCTGATAGCATGCCAACCCCAACGCCATGGTTCACTGACAGCAGCACGGTAGCACCCACTGAAATTGTTGACTCAGAAAGCGGGGCACTGGCCAGTGGCACAATGCCACCTGCATTCCACGATGTTAACAACCTGCCTGTCGGGAGTGGGACAATCCTCAACAGTGAAAATGCGTTGACGGTGCAGTCACCTTATGCCGATGATGTTGTCACCATGTCCTTGGCTGATGTTGCTGCAGCCACCGGTGGGACAGTAATCCTGGAGGAGGACTTCACGGCATCCATTGATTCTAGTGACGACGACAGTATTCATGCTTTTACTAAGTCGCCTTGGTATGAATTTCCAGCAGAGTACATTCCCTTCCACGTCTCACCTTCAGTGACGACAGCAATAGATACGACAACTGCCGTCACAACCACCACCACCACCACCACAGCCATATCAAGGACCACACCACCTCTTACAGTTGAGTCATTTAGAGAATTGGAGGAAAACAATTCTGTGGACAATGACCACGAGCAGAGATACGTCAACACAGACCTTGACGTACTGCGGAATAATCAGATTAGCCGGCGGCGCGTGAACCTGCGGGAAAGAACCAAGAACAAACGCATTCAAGAGCTTCTTGCGGAAAAGCGGAACTTGCTTCTTAGGATGAAGAGGGGGGATGCAGCATGATATGCTTTGTGTGTGCAGATTGATTCCAGAGGTAATTTTCTCTTATAGAGATGAAGCGCTGCCTGTGTGTCTCTTAATTTACCCGGCTAAAAACCGGAAATGTCATGGTTCCAGATGAATTTCGTTAATCTGAAACCATGTGAAGTCACCCAGTGTCCCATCAGGCTACCAGGGTCCGAACATCGTCACTTGATGAAAATAAGATCCAGTAGAAAGAAGACAAAATGACTGGCCAATTTTGTGGTTTGAATTAGTGCTTTGGTGGTTTGAATTGAGAAGATGAATTCTTGTGGGCATTGTAGGATTCATTCATCTGTGAATACCTTGTATTCCTGAAAAAGGCTCAGCATTTTTCATAGGCCTGTAACTCAAGAACCTAGAACGTTGTCAATATAAGGGCATTGATATATCCATTCTCATACATTTCATGGCCAGTAAGTGCTTGATTTTATGCTAATTCTGAAGGCCCCCAGAAAATCATCGGCATCATGTCCTCTTTAACATAAAGAAACACTTTGTTTGGAGCGATGTGTTGGCCTTGATGCCAACACACTAAAAGTGAAAAAGTTAAATAACTAGTCCAAACAATTAGGACCTCATTCAAAATTTGACTGCTAGCTCACAGTTACTTAGATTTCTGAGGTACTAACATTGGTGACATGGCCTCTAAATTAAGTGTCCAATTATCTAAGTGTATACACACTTTAATAGAGCATCCTTCCAAGGTTTCCTGTCAACTTCTGAAAAGGAATTTGATATTTTTAATATATGAAACAACAAATGGCAAGGGTTCCATGAAGTCGCTCAGTAACTATAGACTCTCTGCACAATTTCGGAATGTTTTTAATGAACAATGTACTCAATCGCCTCAATCAACTTATTCTGAACTAAACCGAGAATGCACGTTACCACCCCTAGCGCAGACCTGGGTGAACTATGGCCCGCGGGCCATATGCTAGGTCCTTTAATTCGGTACACTGAACTTGTGCACATTATAGACGAGTTTACGTGCCAAACACTGGGGGGAGTCATTTTGTCCCGCGCTTCTGTTGGTCACTTCCGGTGCCTATATGTATGTATATAAAGTCTGGTAGAAGGCCGCGGTACGTGGACACAAAAACACACAAAACGCACAAATCCGACCACTAGATGTCGCTATGTGACCAGTTACACATCACATTCCTTGCTTCGTTAACTTTTTTGTATAAATATTAATGAAATACAGTCAAAATCCTACTTGAAGTTACTCACCGAGTGGTCACGTGTTCTTCTGGACCAATAGGCTGGCTGCTTTTACTAGTTCTTCCAAAAATTATGAGACAATGGAACGGGTTGAACTGATTATTAAATCAGTTCGATTATTAAATCAGTTCAACCAAATATCTACTCGAATAGAGTTAAAAGTACAGGCTTAGAAACATACTCAAAAAGTATTTTTGAAAGTAAAAAGTACAGGCTCTAAAAATTACTCAAAAGTATTTTTGAAAGTATAAAGTACAAAGTAAAAAAATAAAATTGTATATAAAATGCACTCTTCGATGCAAGTTTTACAATGTTAGAATGTTTGAATAAATTGTTAAAAATCTAGCCTACCTTGTCACTTCCAAATGTTTCCATTTTAAATCCGGTGATGGCAAAAGTGCCCATTTTCACACTTGAGTAAAAGTGAAATAGATTTGTACAAAACAACTGGCTTAAAAAAGTACTGCGCTAAATGTCTACTTAAGTGAATGTGAAAAGTACAAAGTAAAAGGTATGAAAAAAAATTGCAGCTAGTCTCTGGAAATTGTAATTTCTTAACTTGCCTGTTAGAGCTAAAATACACCTAGAATAGAGCCAATCAATGGCATCCGTACGGTCCAATCAGAGCCCAGTCAAGGCGGAGCTTTGTGCGAGGTGAGACGTGGGCGGAGTTTGGTACCCAACTTAATTTTTTTTTTTTAAATAATGTTCCTCCTACTCGCAGCCACTAGCCACGCCTACTGCGCTTTGATTTGATAATTTGATTTGGATCCTCCCCTTCCTCAACCCTGCTTATTCCAGACCCAACGGCCACGAACCCCAAGCGATGTGTCAACCATTTGTTGGTTCTGTCTGCCAGGCTGTAGGACTGCAGTGTACTTCCTGAAGCACACAAATTGGATCACAGCCAGTTGCATGTGTGTGTGTGTGTGTGTGTGCGAGAGAGAGATGAACAGGGTCAAACTGTGCTGATTGCTACATAACAATGAACTGGTTAGTATTAGTAGTTAGTTAGTTAACTAGTTAGTTAGTATTATTATGTCAACTACGCCCTCCTTGTCATCTCTTCAGTTGGGCCGTGGTGGTGACCTACATCTGAACCAGGCCTGGGACTGTGACGGGGGCACGGAGCTGCAAATGAGGCCATTTATCAGCGGGACAGAAGAGAAATCGATCACGTTTCACCAGCTCGTCCAGGAAAACATTTATTGTCCTCCAGGTATATTCGTTTTCTGTGCTCTTGTGGGTTGATGGGCTTTCTATGCATTTTTTTAGAAAGTAATTTCTTTACAGCGCGAGCACCGTTTTTCCATTTTTATTGACATGATTATGAATGAAAGCTCCCAGGAGGGAAATTCAGTTGTCATCGAGCTCAAACAGGACAGTTAATAAAGTAATAATCAAGGCAGTGAAAAAAAATAATTGTCAAGAGAGTGGAGTTACACATATAAACTAATACAAGAATAAGAGAATAAAATAATACAATACAATACAATAAAATAAAAACACATATAAAGTGCTCATGTCCTGCGCCTCCGGTGGTCCACCTCTACGTTATTATCATATATTAGCTGGAAATGGGGCTTAAAGAGATCGACACTGCAGAATTGTTAGTGGTTATAAGTACCTTGTAAATAAATAAAGCAAGCCATCGAAGAGCCACTAACCACAGTCAAAACAACAACAAGACTAAAATGGTCACATGTCCCGAGATCCAGAGGATTCTCTAAAACAATCCTCCAAGGCACAGCACCAGGTGGAAGGAAGAGAGGAAGACAGAGAAAGTGATGGGACGATAACATGGACAAGTTGCAGGCACCATGCGAATGGCCAAGGACAGAGAGACCCCCAGACAGACTATGGGATAGATGAGACAAGAACGCAAAAAAGGAAAAAAAAAAGTTCTATTCCTTAAGTTAAGTTCGGTTATAGAGAGCAATCATACACCACCGCTTCTACAGTTTATAAAACGAAAAGGTAAGGTTACACAGTTAGATTTTGCCCACAATTATTCCATAGGTAGTTGCCAAAGTGGAGGTGATGAATGGATGTACACACTGCTGCGTGTCAAAATGATGGACAGCCCACGAGACGTGACGTCCCCCAGGAATATGGAGACGGGACGGCAGCACACGCAGCGTTCCATGCAGTGACATGGATGGATGAAGGCTGTGGCATAGCCATATACTGCTTCGTTCCATACCCATTATCTTAGCCTCATAGTTATTTTTACACACGTACTAGTTGCAATATGTTAGCTGCTGCGTGGGACAATGTTATGATGCCAAGATGTGCCTTGCCAGTAGAGGTGGCCGATATACCGGAAAAATTGAAAAAGATACCGAAAATGTTTTGCCAAATCCGGCAATTGCACAGAACATAACAAATGCAGCTGAATTTGCACTGATTCAGGACCATGGAGAGCGTTTGAACTGATTTTAAACATATTAGCAATTCAATTGTCCAGGAGGCTGAAAACTATGTGAAGGCAGTTGCCTTTGTTACGTTCTGTGCAATAAATGGGCTGTGAATGCAGGCACAAGCGTCACATGACCTGAATTCAAATAAAGCCGTAAAAAACAGAGGAAATGACGCATATAAGCAGCTACAAAATACAAAATGAGAGGGGCAGTCAGAGAAATAGACATAATATTTGGTAGACCTTAGAAAGATTGATTTTATTAAAATGGTTGCAGCTGATATAATAGAAATTAAATTCTAATAATATATATTTTACATTATTTGAAAATTAGCTGATATATTTTTTTTTCCAGATCTTCATCAGTCGAAAAGTACTGGGGAATGGAAAAACCCAAAACAACAGTAAGATCAGGTTCATAAAAAAACAAACCGGTGAATCAATACAAATCAAAAGCATAAAAAGATGTTGTTGCACACTGGTTGCATAACTAAAGGTGCTGTACTTACCAAAGCGCGAGGCCCTCTGTGGGAGGTGAGGGGAGCCCCAATGTCATGATCTCAGAAATAACACACTCGCCGTCCCTCAGCCTACATTATGGACCTGTGTTTTATTTTTAAAACGTGTCCCATTTGCAAACAACAGGGTGCTCTTTGGGAATTTTTTAAGCACTGCCAAGCCAGCTTCTAAAGAGAATGTTCATGAACATGTACACCGGGAGCAACGTCTGAAAGGGACACATTTTGTTGAAATATCAATTTGTAGCGACTCAGCCCCTAATGAATGAAGCAAAAACTGCAAATATGAAACCGCCAGAGATGGCAAAAGTACCGGGATTTCTTATTTGAGTAAGAGTAACATACATTTGTAAAAAAACAACTCAACTAAGACTACAAAGTACTGATCCAAATATCTACTCAAGTAAAGTAAAAAGTAGAGGCTGAGAAATGTACTCAAAAAGTACTCAAAAAGTACAAAACCTAAATTTGCCTTAACACTTTACAGGGGATTTTTTTAAAGGGCACACCCAGAGACTAAATGAAAACAACTTATTAACTGCTACTGTACTCGGTGGATTACTGAGTACCGCCCCCTACTGACTCATTCACGCTATACATGTAGTCTCACCATGTTGTTGCCAAAAAAAAAGTAGAGAAAAGAAAAAAAGTAACGACCCTGTTTAGGGAAAAGTAAGGAGTAGAAGTACTGATATTTTTGTTGAAAATCTACTGAGTAGAAGTAAAAATTACTCGCAGAAAAAAATAACTTCTAAAAGTACAGATACTTGAAAATTCTACTTAAGTACAGTACTTAAGTATTTGTACTTCGTTACTTGCCATCTCTGGAAACCGAATATATCACAATGGTGGAGAACACCACCACTACAGTGTAGCTTTTGGGTTAAGTTATTTCTTCATCATCTTTCCATTTTCTTACCAGGGTTAGCGTGAAGATGAGAGTGGGAGGAGCCAATAGAGCTGTTGCATGGTGGGATCATGGCTTAGCGGAGGCAGCCATTATGTTATGTTTAAAAGTTTTCCATTAATAACTAGTGCCTTGTATGGCAGCAGCCGCCAATGATGTGTGATTGAGAGGTCACTGTAAAGCGCTTTGAGTGCCACTATAGAAAAGCGCTATATTAATGGAAAATTCTTCTTTCTAGTATTTTATATATAATACAATAAGAAAAATTATACAAATTATGGAAACAAGGAATGTCGATGTATTCCCAAATAGTATTTTATATATAACAATGAAAATAATACAAATTAAATATTAAAAAACACTAATTATTATTATTCTCGTCATATTATGACAATAATCTTTTTTCTCTTGAAGCAAATTCCCCAGAGCTTCATGTGATGGCCTCTTGTCCTGATTGTGTGGAAGAGGCCTCACTTCCTTATAAATAGACGTCTGCAAATAGCTCATCACTCTCCCCACACAGCTACAGCCATGCAGATGTAGGGCACAGCGCCTAACAGACATCAAGACCTTTAATAGGTTCCTTCCAGAGTCCCTTCTGAACGCTAGCCTAACTTCTTCATTCCCACCCCCTCTCTCCATCACTCCTCCCAGCCGTGGAGACGATGATGGGCCTAGATTTGAATGTTTTCTTTTGGGGGTGGGGCGTGGAGGGATGTAGCATAGTTGGTAGAGCAGCAGGTTGAAGAACAAAAGGGTTAGTGGTTTGAAAACCGTCCAACAGCCTTCAATCCTTGGACAAGACACTGAATAAGGGCTGCAACTAGCGATTATTTTGATAATCGATTTAATCGTCAGAAAAAAAGTCTGATTAATCGATTAATCAGTTCATTTTTCAGTTAGAGTTGAAATCATTATTAGCATTAATTATTATGATTACGAAACTTTATTACTAAAAGTTTGTGATATAAACTTTTTGCTGTTTCTCCACATAGTGCCAGTTTTTAATGGAAATGTTAAAAGTAAGCCTACTCTTCCAACCCAACTTACAGAGGTTTTCCACCCAAAATAACTTGTTATATATGTTGCTGTGGGGCTTAACAATATTAAAGTATCTGAAAATAATAGAATGGACGGGGCCATGACGCTGGGAATGGAGACTGGAATTTGGAACAACAGATTTGCTCCAAGTGATATTATATAACACTTGGAGCAAAGACTGGGCCAAACAAGGAAACGATGAATCACTGCCGATTAATCGATTATCAAATTAGTGGCCGATTATTTCAATAATCGATCAACTTCGATTAATCGGTTGCAGATCTACACTGAAGCCCAAATTACTGGGGCGTGGTTGGAGGCCCTCTATGGAACCCGCCATCATTGGTGTATGTGAAGGTGTGCATAATTTCATGATAGGGATTACCTCTGGCAAGGAGGTTATTTTGATTGCATACGTTGGTTGTTGAATTGTCTGTGTCAAAATTCCCCAAAAAAGATAGATTTTCACGAAAGTCGTTTCAAAAGAGACTTTAGTTTGGTTTACATGCAATGGGACCCAGGATTGTTGCACTGTGGTTGACCTGTAAGCGCTAGGCAGAGAGCAATCGTCACATAACATCAAAATTGCACCACATTCTCACGCATTATTATTAAAAGGTATTTATTTATAGACTCGAGTTACAATGCATTCTGGGTAGGTGATTGGATTCTCATTGGCAGCAAGGTTCCAGTTAACTCTCTCACCATCAAGAACATCTATGGAAGACCCAACGTAAAACGGTTGCATTCAAAGACATCGGCAAAACGTTCCGTTACGCTCCCATACCATTTTCACAGAATGTCTGAAACTTCAAACTTCCTTTGAACATTATTTGCAGTGAAAGGGTCAACTGACGAATCCTCCATGAAAAGCATTAAGACCTAAAGAAGATGACGTATACATTAATTGTATAAAAATTGATATAACAGACACTTATCACAAATATAGCCTGGCAAGTCAAAACAAATGAATCATCCATGCATCGCACACAACTAGAACCATTATTGGGTCTGGAAAGAGCAGGACTGAAATCATCTCGAAACATCTCGATTCGAACAAGGTCCGCCTTAAGAGGCTGCTGATTTTGGCTGATTGTCGCCTGAATTTGGGCGACAATTCGATTTGTCTACCTCGTTGGTTCAGACCCAACGGATCGTCTGGTCGCGTGCGATGCTTGGACAATTTGTTGGGTCTGGCTTGCCAGTGAAGCCTGAGCCAGAATACAGAACAAGGCCGGTATACAAAAAGGATTAAATTATAATTGATAAGAAATTTAACATTTTGTATAAACACCATCGTGAAACACAAATCAAATTATAAACATTTAAGTTCACCAGAGGTTTGCAACATTCTTTCAGTTCTTACCAGAATGGATCTTCGGTAGAAACATGCTTCACAATTTTTCTTTTCGACATGCTTATCAGTTCATACAGAAAATAATCTGACAGAATAACAAACAATGATAATACAAAATATATATATTGTTCATTGCAGCTCTTACAAAGACACACATACAAAGACATTGAACAAATTGGTCGAAACATGAATGATCAGTGACATCGGTCAGAAAGCGACATGGGTTTGTGGGAGAGCCACAATGGTGCGCTGACATCACAGTGAAAACTACAACAATGACGCTGATCGATGAACAATGTTTGGCAGCGAGGGACGCGAGACTGTGAGAGAAAGCGACAACTTCTCCCTCTGCGACAACCTTCCCAGGACAGGGTGAGGAACAGAGCCAAAAACATAGTGGACTCCTCCCACCCAACACCTTTTCTCCCCCCCTTCCCTCGGGAAGGCGCTACAGAGCCCTGCGTACTAAGACCTTGAGACTGAGAAACAGTTTCTTCGCCCTTTGCGCAGTGATGCTACTGAACACAGGGGTTAGCCTTGTTTGATATGTGGACGTGTGCCGATTCTATGCCAATGCAACTTTATAACATAACTAGTACTTTATAACTAAAACGTATCAGGCACCATACGCATGCTGTATGCGTCTTACTGACTGTGCCACAGAGCTTGCACCAATTCATCAACACCTTTAATACACTTTACTTGAGCAAAAAGACAGCCAGACTAACCCGCTTCACCTGAATTAAATGCTAAGCACATTACAGAAGTAATAGAATGTGCAAAATGATATGCAACATGCTCAGCTTGTCATAATGCTATCAACCAGTCGTTCATGTTGAGTTTTCATTGGCTGTGTCCGAAATCGCTCCCTATTCCCTATATAGTGCACTATATGGGGTGCTCGTTATATTGTAGGGATGTCCAAATTCTCCATGTGTATAGTGCACTGAAAGTATCCCACAATGCACCGCAAAAAGTAGCGAGCATCGGCTGTACCCTAGACAGAGCAATATAACCCATAATGCATTGCGGGACGTTTTAAAAATGACCTAAACTTAAAAAAAATTACACGGCGGGAGTAAATATAGTGACCGACCACAGCAAATGGTTATATATGCAAGTACTTTTGACTTTTTCTGATGATTATTGAATTTTATAATTACATTTTTTATAATTATAATTTACAATAATTTTGACGCCGCCAACTCTAGTGTCCGAAATCTCAGCCGTTGCTGCACTATAAGTGAGTGCACTATATGGGGGGTTAGGGAGTAGGGGATAGGGAGCGATTTCGGACACAGCCAATGTCTATGCATGTGTCATGTCCGTGACACGTCATTACAATGTGCATTGTC
>OMKY01250876.1:0-15619 GCA_900302395.1 Bregmaceros cantori | reverse complement strand
AAGCCAGAGCAGGGATTAGAACCCGTGGCACTGCTCGACCTATGGTCTGGGGAACGCTCTCGATAACCACTCTGCCACAGTGCCCCCCACATGTATGTATTTTACACATTAAAAACTGTGCACTTTTTAATGATCAATGTGTCCTCCACATGTATGTATTTGACACATTAACATCAACGTGTCCTCCACATGTATGTATTTGACACATTAACATCAACGTGTCCTCCACATGTATGTATTTTACATATTAAAAACTGTGCACTTTTTAATGATCAACGTGTGCTCCACATGTATGTATTTTACACATTAACATCAACGTGTCCTCCACATGTATGTATTTTACACATTAACATCAACGTGTGCTCCACATGTATGTATTTTACACATTAACATCAACGTGTCCTCCACATGTATGTATTTTACACATTAACATCAACGTGTCCTCCACATGTATGTATTTTACACATTAACATCAACGTGTGCTCCACATGTATGTATTTTACACATTAACATCAACGTGTGCTCCACAGTAGGTTTGGTGCTCAGTGCGCTCAGTGTGGTCGCCAGGTCTACGCCAGTGACTGGGTGCGTCGTGCTCGTGGCAGCGTGTACCACCTGGCCTGCTTCGCCTGCTTCTCCTGCAAGCGGCAGCTGTCGACCGGCGAGGAGTTCGGTCTGGTGGAAGGACGCGTGCTGTGTCGGACGCACTACGACATCATGTTGGACAACCTGCGCAGAGCTGCAGAGAACGGTATGGTGCGGCATTCACACACGGGACCAAAGTTGCTGAAAGTTAAAGTAAAACACTAGGGGTGCACCTGTCACGTTTGTTCCCGATCCGATCCCGATCGTTTAATTCTAAGGATCGGCCAATCCCGATCTCCAGTACCGAGTCCAATTCCCCGATACAGAGTCCCGGTACAGAGTCCTGATCCTGCAAAAATTGGTGGTACCCAACCTATTTGGCACAATTGTCAATTTCAATAATAGTCAAAGTAATGAACAATCTTTTTGCATGCTCCCCGACTTATTTACCCATCCTGATCGCGACACGAGCAATCACGAGTCCCGATCCTTGTAAAAAAGTCTGATCGGCCCCCGATCACCGATCTAAGGATCGGATCGGTGCACCACAAGAAAACACTACAAATTCATACTGTAATACGTTTTTCTGACTTAAGCTGAGTCGATACATACCTATCTGGCATGCCTGTGCTCACTCTACGGGCAGCTGTACTCTGTCATCATAGCTTAACTAATCACCTCCAAATGTTCCCCTCTAAATTCCGTTTGTGAGTTGTTATCCAGCTATCCACAACCAGCCTCATTGTCCCCACTGCCCGAGTATTCAGCCCCAAACTCCTGTGCAACCTGGTGAGCCAGAACCAACGCATCGTCCATGCATCGCACGTGAAAACAAAGGAAAGAAAAAAAACAACGTGTGCTGAATTTGATTCATGACTCACGCTTTTTTAAAAATTAAATAATTGAATGTAACTTTTACTCATTTTACTCATTACATTTTAAATTAAGTAATTTTGTACTTTTGCTCAAGTACATTTGGAGATAGGTCATTTTACCTTTACTCTTGAGTACAATTTAAGCAAAGTAAAGATACTTTTACTCAATTACAATTTTTCAGTACTCTTTCCACCTCTGCTTATTCCACAGGGACTGGACTGACGTTGGAAGGAGCACTGCCCTCCGATCAGGACGGTCAACCCAAGCCGGCCAAGCGGGCTCGAACCTCCTTCACTGCAGAGCAGCTGCAGGTAACAAGTTACAGTAACTAAGTTACAGTAACTAAGTTACAGTAACTAAGTTACAGTAACTAAGTTACAGTAACTAAGTTACATTTTAGCCTTTATTCAGTAACCAGTAATTCACGAACCTCCTTCACTGCAGAGCTGCTGCAGGTAACTGAACAGCACTGGTGTCACTAAGTTACAGTAACTAAGTTACAGTAACTAAGTTACATTTTAGCCTTTATTCAGTAACCAGTAATTCACAAAGAAAATCAAATGAAAGTAAATTAAGTAATTTAGATTTACTTTTCAAATACATTAGCCTGTAATCGAACTTGATTACTTTTAAAGAGAAAGGGAGTAGTCAGTAGTCAGAATACTTTTTAAAAGTAACTGTGGCAACACCGCTCAACAACACTTCACGGTTTATCAGCGGCAGGTATTTGAACGGAGTGTTTCCACCAAATTGAAGGCCATCACGTCTATTAATCTATAGTCAATGTGTCAACAATACTTCACTGTAGATTTGTGACTTGAAATTTTGATTTGTTGTATGTACTAAGAATTTAGTTACCTGCCTGGCTGATTTGCCTGGACTTGCCCATGCTCCCCACCAAGCCGAACCTGTTCTAATCCAGACACTGTGGGCAAAAGGACGTGAGAGAAGAATGGCCAAAATCTGACAAATTCCTTAGCAGAACCAGCAACAATGTAAGAAGCGGCATCCCAGGGTAACTGCTCCCTTCCAAATAAAAAAACCTCATTCGATCAGGACTCGTTCTGCTTCGTTGGCCCAAAACTCTAGAACAGTCTGCCACATGGGGTTAAATCTATGAATCTGCGGAGTTTCATGGAAGCTATCAAACAGCTCCTGCTAAGAGAGCAAATATGCCAACACTAAGCCCTAGGCGCACCCGCCTAGAGTCAAAGCGAGTACACAGGTCCGCCCTCCCAGCTTCACCCCGTGTCACTTTTGCCTTTTCAAAAGAATGATATGAACCCCCTCACCACAGCCCTAGCCTCTAGCAAACCTTTTTAACGTGTTTTAACTTGTTTTAATGTGTTTCCAGTTCAAGTTTCAAGTCTAGTAACTTGTATTTAACTTGTTAAAGGTCCCTACCGGAGTAGTAAGTGTACTCCTCCCATGGACAGCCGGGTGAAATACAGCAACTTTGTTAAGCCCGTTTTGTACAACCATCTTTACATATCGCATATCTCATGCTGAAATGTTTATTGACTCTGTACAGTTTGTCCTAAAATAAAATTCATTCATTCATGTGAGGAGTGTCCCACGAGAAAAACACACGGTACTCTCAGCAAAAAAATCTCAACTTCAACATCTTCGTGTATGTTTTCATTCCTTCTAATCAGCTGTTTGTGATCAGCTCTGGATGAAGTCACAGCTGTGTGTGTGTGTGTGTGTGTGTGTGTGTGTGTCTGGCGTGTCCGTGTGTTTAGGTTATGCAAAGTCAGTTTTCCCAGGACAACAACCCTGACGCTCAGACCTTACAGAAGCTGGCAGAAATGACGGGACTTAGTCGACGGGTCATTCAGGTACACACAGACACAACAAGAGACATGCACACAAACACAGACACATAAAACACCAGACACGGAAACACACACACACACACACACACACACACACACACATATGGGTGCACATGCGTAGTGCAAAGAAATAATAAAAAAAAATGCCTCTGCATATACTTAATGAATACAAACGTTTCATTTCTAGAGAAAAACGCTTGTTTACATAGCGTCACCACAGGGAGCCCTCGCTACACATAACAAATGTGGCAGCTGAAAAAAGTTTTGAACAATGGCTTAACATCACATGCTATGACTAATGTTCTATACAGAAAATTAACTAACTTTCTAGTAAGGTAAAAACTTTATTTCCGTCCATTTTATATTTTCTATGTATTATATTCTTCCAAATTTTTATAAATTATAAATCATTGGAATACATTATTAGTGTGGGTTAATTATACATTGCATTTTAATACTTATATAACTGGTCATCATTTACATATATCATTGTTCTGTTAATTTCACATTGAGTGGTGTAATTTTGGATCTGTCAATTAAATTAAAAATTAAACAAAAAAACTAAGGAAAAAAAGAAATTTAGGGTGGAACAAATTTGAATGGGGCATTTTAATTACAAAATATAAATTTGACTCACATTGCCTTTTTTTTCCAATGACCAAAAAAAATGACTTTTGCAAATTTTTTTAGGAATTCCATTGAGATTGCTACCCAACACATGACGTTTTGCAAATTTTCGAAAAATTTAAATTTTGAGCAGCTCATTGGGAATTTTAGAAAACAATGCCTAGTGGTAAATGTTAATAATCGAGTAATCGCTAACCAATAGCACCTGTAGCTTCCCTATTTATACAGCAGGCAGTCTTCGACTCAGCCTGCTTGCATTATATCTGGACCAGAGGCTGAGTATCTCGCTATTTCACCATCCAATGGTTAACCACTCTGCCTCTTAAAACCAAGCGGTTATGGTTTCTGCCGACAAGCAGGTGGTAATGCTAAATGCGATGTTTTCCAGACTTGTGTACGTGCGTTTGCTTCGTCAATGCAGCTACAGTGATGTGCATTTCAATAACTCTGTAGTCACTTCTCCAATACTCATTGTTAGAGAAGAGCCGGTTGGTCAGGGATTAGAACACAACGACAAGTTGCGACCGTCACAAGTCGCTATACTCTCGTACGAATTCCATCGTGTGTAATATGAGAGCAGCTGGTCGGCCCAATCGAATCGAGTTGCATAATTGTGCAGCCTTATCGCCTGTGTCCACTCCAGGTGTGGTTCCAGAACTGCCGGGCACGGCACAAAAAGCATCCCCCGGCGGCCAGCCTGTATCCTGCTGCCATGAGCCGGCTGGCCCCGCCCACTCTACAGGACGATCTGCACTACGCAGCCTTTGGCCCCGCCCCCGACAGATCCCTGCTAGCGCTGCATGGATACCTGGATAGTAGGTGGCGCTAACACCCTCTACTAATATGTTGATACCTGGGTAGCAATAGTAACACGTGCTTTTCAAAAAGTATAATTACATCAAAATAGGGCTGCAACGATTAGTCGATTAATTGATGACTAATTGATTATGAAATTAATCGACAACTAATGCAATAATCGATTATCGCCAAAGAATGTAATTATTGATATCGTCAGTAGTTTTTCCCCCCCGACACCATCTCCTACTGGTCTACACAAATTTGATATTACTCATTTATGTCACTGAAAATCCAAAATATGATTAATTATTCAACATGATTGATGAAATAAGCTGAATGTTATGAATATTAGCATTAAAAAAATATGTTTGTGCTAAATTGTAACTAGATTGTTGTACATTTGTTGGCTATCGCGAATGAAAATTGACTACATTTCATGTTGACAAGATTAATTTCTGGGTCGTGGGAAAATTTTGGGGGATTTTTGAAAGGAAAAATATCGATTACCAATTAGTCGATTGATCGTTTCAATAATCGGCAACTAATCGACTATTGAAATAATCGTGAGTTGGAGCCCTACATCAAAATAACAAAATTGCAAAAACAAACCAAAAACGAAACAAAATGCACCCATTCCTCCCAACCCACCCTGTCCCCTCTATCCCTCAATCTCTCACATTTTTCAGTTTACACTTACCGGCAGATTCTAAAGTTTAAAAGCTCTCACTGGTGTGGGTTTGCAGACAGGCAGCTTCTAAAGGAGAAGTTACTAAGTGGAAAGCTAGTGGGAGATTTAGGAGTCTTCTGCTGCTGCTCTTTGTAGCACCACGCCCCCCACAGGTGGAGTCAATGATTACTGCTGGACCAATCCTGAACTCACCAGAGGGCGCCAAACACACAAAATAGTAAGGGGAAGATAACAACCCTACTAGGATGGTAACAATGACACTCTGTCAGTGATGCTTTTGCTCTCTGCAAGTAATGTGCAACATTGAGCACTGAACACTGCAGAATGTCTCTTTGGACTCTAACTCTATTTGGGAACTTGTATCAGGGCACCCCTGCATACTGAGACTTTGCCTGCTACTCTATCACTTTATTTCCTGTTCTTTATTTTTTATAACTCTTAACTATTATTATTATTATGATGATGTCCACTGGAGTGTCTACCGTGTCCGAACAAATTCCATGTGTATATTGTTTGCAATTGCATCTTGGGAGGAACAGCTAGTTTTCTGTCAAATATATTATTTGCTCCAATATGAAAGACTTGGTAAAATCTTCCCACCCAAACCCGCCTTAAAGAAAAATGGTTTTAAAGACACTACTGTTTTGTGACAAGAGCCATGTGATTCAATAGCAATATAAAATCATTATATTAACTAACTAACTATTAACATAATTCATTTTTGGAATTATTTCCACATACACACACAGATGTGTTGCCACAAAGTACAGCCTGGCGTGAGGGGCATCTAGTGGCTCGGGTGAAAACTACAACTTTTCAAAAGTTAAATAATGAATATAGAAAAAAAATTAATAAAGAAAATGAATAAAATAAAATAGAGCACGCTAACAACTACCAACACACACCATGTTCACAAAATGGAGGGGCAGAGAGAGTCCATGAGTCACCAATGAGGTGAGCGAACCAAGTAGGAAGAACCTCAAATGTCAAAACAAAATGTCCTTCTTCCAAGCCCTCATGGGGGTCCTTCCATCTAACTAGAAGTGTAGAAAAAGCTAGAACTCAGTTCACCCGATGTGTGAGAGCGGAGGCCTTCGAGGAACGTTACCAAATCCCCTATAGTTGAACGCGTTCATGGTAAAACCCCGTGCACGTGAAGCACCACTAAAACAGGTGGTTCTAATAACAGTGGTCTTGGAAAATCCCTCGAGATTGGGTAGCCAGACGTTGATGCCTGTGTATTCCTAAACACAATCATTGTATTATGCTTAGAGCACATCAGGATAACAAAAAGTTACGCAGTACGGCCTTTAAAATTCTGTCATTCTAACCTATAGACGAGTTCAGGGGGTACTTCTGGTGTCTGAACGTCACTTCCGGTGTCATTTACGTGTATTTGGCATTTTTTGTCTATTCGGTGGGAGCACACACACTTACAGGGTTATTTAAAATGGATGGTGGTAACTTTCCGTGTGCTATTCCACACCCAAATGCTCTCGTGTGGATCTGTGACCCACAAATGCATGATTTAATAATCAGTGCAACTCGTTCCATTTTCTCATTCCTTTTTGGAAATACTAGTAGAAGCAGCCAGCCTATTGGTCCAGAGGAACATGTGACCACTCGGTGAGTGGTCGGATTTTGAACTGGTGTGCGTTTTGTGTGCTCAGACCTCGGTCCAGTACCAGAGTCAGCATAGGCAACAATAAGGCACCGGAAGTAAACTGCAGAAGCGTGTGACAAAATGACTCCCACCAGTGTTTGGTACGTAAGCCCGTCTATATATGCTTCTACAGTTCTACAATGTGTGTGTTGTGTGCTTGGCAGGCCACTCCTTCTCCGTGTTGACTGCTCCTAGCGCTCTGGGCAGCCACGCTTCCCTGCCGCTCCCGCAGCTTCCCATCAGCCGCTGACCACCGCTGGCCCCTGCTGGCCAGAACCTGCCCCAACGTCCAGTCTGATCCCCTCGTCTCCCCTACCTCACCCCTCCAACGTCCAGTCTGATCGTCTCCCCTACCTCACCCCTCCCGGCCCGGTTCAATCTACTACTCTCGTTCCTCCTCTCAGAAACACTCTCACGTCGCACACAGGGCTCAAAAGTAGACCAATATAAGTGGACGTTGACAGTTAGGTATAAACATAAAATTCAAAAGAAAAGTACTAGTGTGGCTATATACAGGGGCTGTATACATGGCAGCATTGTGCAAATAGCTCGGGTAAGCCACAAAGTGGAGATAGGAGGAGGGCTGGGGTCAGAAATTGGTTGTGCAGCAGCCTCCACTGCACGGCAACCGGGAAGAAGCTGTTTTTGAGTCATGACTCATGAGGTCCTGGTTCGATTGGATCGGAACCTCTTCCCCGAGGGGAGTGTCGTGAGCTGAAACTTTACAAGGTTCTGGAAACAACTTCCATTTTCTGACAGAGAAGCGAGATGGATGGACTGGAGACAAGGAAAAATGTACAAAATACAACATGCGTTATTCTTTGCTCGTGGAGAGACCTGACCGAGGGACCATAGAACTCGCTCTGCTGACTGGACTGACCGTTTCACCACTTTATCAAGTGGGCGTGAGGAGCATGTTCCAAATAAAAGGTTTAATATAAGTTTAATTGCTTTTTAACATTAATATTTTTATATTATTTATCGTAAATACATTTATTTTATTTATTCCCAGGTTGCAGAGCAGAGATCATATCATTTAACATTGTATTTGGTACATTTTTACATTTTTATATTCATCAGGGTTCTTGCCAGAAGTAAAACTTTAGACCTTTTTAGATCAATTTAGACCATTATGAGGAAAAAATGTTACTTACATACCTTGTGGGGATCTTGAGGTAACATTTTCCTCATCAAATACTGTTGAGCCAATACTTCTGGAAATAGCATTTACCAATTTCAAAAACATTTGCTGTCTGGACCATTGATTCTTGAGTAACAACAGTGCCATGCACTTGGTGGCAAATTCCACTTGAAAGGTAAATTCCACTTGAAAGGTAAATTCCACTTGAAAGGTAAATTCCACTTGAAAGGTAAATTCCACTTGAGAGGTAACGGAAGCGAGCATTTTTAGTGTTGCAGCGTGCAGATACAGTACAAGAAAACAATTCAACAAGATTTTTCTGAGACACTTCTCAAACTAGCGAATTAACATTTTTAAGACTTACAGAATTACATTTTAGACCTGAAAATATTGGTGTTTTTAGGGACATTAAAGGTCTACAATTTTAGTTTCTGATTTCAAGACTTTTCTAGAACCTGCAGGAACCCTGTATGTATAATTGCTTGATAGGTGTGGTGTATGCTGGTTTGTTGGGTGGAGAGAGCGAGTTTTTCTGAACCAATTAATAATTACCAACAAAAACAAAGCACGGTCACATTCCAAATTGTCAATTATGCTAAAAGATGAACTAAATATAGTAACATGTAGCATGTATTGTTCCTTGGGCCAATACTCACCCCAGCTAAAAATTGTAAGAAAATCGGTCCATAACTTTTTGAGTCATTTTGTTCACAGAATAAACCAACAAATATGCGTGACTGAAAACACTCCTTGGCGACGATAAGTATTTGGACATGATTTGTGGGGGAGCATGCTGCGGGACCTCTGGTGCACGTTCCGGCAACTCTAGTATACTAACATAGTACGTCAGTATACTATCCCACTAGCTACTTGGATTCTCACGACCTCTCACTTGACAAATTAAGCACTCACCTGCGCAAGATTAGCAGCATTTGGACATACGGACAGATCATAACTGAGCTACTTCCTGTTTGGCATTGTGTTAGCGTTCTGGGAAGACTGAAATGAGCGTGCATATCCTGGGACTTTCTCTGATTCATTTCCCACTTCCTGTCCTGGTAGCTGTAAACGGTTACACGCCTGCATTCCGAAATTTATTTTGGCGTATCATTTGCTGTGCAAATCCAAAAAACAATCTGCTTCTTTTGTAGCCCTAACACTAACCTATCCCTAACCTATCCCTAACCTAACCCTAACAAAATAAGTGGATGGTTTTTGGTGTTATCTCGAAGCGGCGAGTGCCCCCCCCACTGTCAACGCACCAAGCGAGTCTTAGCGCGCTCTAAAACATCCGAGCTCTCTGTGAATAGGTGGTCTTGACCTAACCTCAACCAGAGAATATCGAGTCAGCGTGATCTGAAACGGACCGCGCCAGGATGTGTATCGCACAGGGAAACAAAATGTCTCATATGTCCTATAGCACAGAACAGGACCATATATCCAATGTTGATGCCGTGTCTATGGCTTATAAAAATAATCCTCTTCTTAGCCAGCACACACACACAGGTGCATGTCGCTTGCTCCGTGGGGCTGTGTGCATGCGCGACTCTAGCATGTGCAATACTTTGTTTACAAATGTGTCTCGGATGGAAAGAAGGCAGAGTCCGAACACAACCATAACAGAATCGGCCCCTTAACTGGAACTGACCCCAGCTATACCCCGGACAAAACCTGCGGCAAATTCAAATTGCAGTTTGAATTTGCCCTCACATAGCAGTCCTTGTTTTTAATATAGCAGCTTGCTGGCTGTTTTCTACAAGTGTCAAGGACTTAAAATAGCAGATTCAGCGGGAATCGCGGGTCAGACAGGAACATATTTCAGTATAGATTTTTGCTGGCATTCACCTTTAAGTGTGGTAAGTTTAAACTGATATTTGCCCAGACAATCCATTGGCATGTCCCACATATCTGCCACCTATCAGCGTACTCCATGTGGATAATTGATGGGCGTGGAACAATACTTTGGTGCGGTCTTGAAGTGTCTGAATGGAGCACACTAGAGTTGTAAATCACACCCATCACGGCGATTCGTTTCAGTATCGATTTCCTGACCCAACGATTCGATTTTTTTCCGATACTTGAGAATTCACCACGATTTGATACGATTACATTTATTTATTTATTTTTACCCAGCGGGCTAGACATTGGAGAGGGAGGTAATGAGTGAGTGTGCGCGGGGGAGTAAATGTACTTACTACCTACCCTTTTCTCCACTGTCTCACTCTCCTCGCTCTGCTCCACCCTGGCCATAGACTGTATATAAACACATACAGTCTATGGCCATAGACTGTATATAAACACATACTGTCTGTGGCCATGGCACACACGCCGTGTTTGTGTGTGTAAAGGAAGTGAGGTTGGCGTCAAATAGGTTTAGCGCCACCCGCAGCACGGGAGTGGAATTACGTCCAGGAGCAAATTTCATAAAAATAGTGAAGAAAAAAAAAAAAATTCGACAGTCTTGCGGACGTATCGATACATTGTATCGACAGCTGTTGTATCGATATATCGATACAAAATCGATATTATTTACACCCCTAGAGCACACACACACACACACACACAATGATCAAATGTGTTCAACCCCATGTTGTTGCATCTGCATGTGTGGCCCCATCACTAACAGGATAATCCGTGTGAGGTTTCAAGACAGAATTGAGTTAGGTTAGTTGAGTTAGGGCCAGACAGAGCGAGAGTGTCCTAATGCAGTCTTACGCCGTTTAACACCACTACTTAGATCAAGCCCAGCGAGTTTAACTATTTCACAGCTTAAAAGACATGCTGGAATGGAATTTTGATGGCAAGTGTAATCACAACGCTTTGCCCGTGAGCCACTAGTGAGCCACTAGTGAGCCACTAGTGAGCCACTGTTTTGTGACCTCTGGACTGTGGGGACAGAAGTGAGGACACACAGTCTCCGTGTCCCATGCTACACACGTGTTCCAAACGGGCCCTTTTTGAGTGGATGGTCTGTCGAACACACCGACTTGGGAGTTTGACTTTGGACATTTGTCAGCACCCTGGTACAGTAACAATATTAGAGCTGCAACCGATTAATCATTTAATCGATGATAATCGGTTATTTGAATTAGTCGACAACTAATTTGATAATCGATGAATCGACAGCGATTAATCGTTTCCTCGTTGGGTCACTCCTCTGCTTAAATGTGTTGAACATGTTGTTCAACGTTTGCAATATCAACAGTGTTTCAGGTTAATAATCACTACAATTTCATGCGCCGCAGTAGCCCAGTCTGTTAAGAGTGATAAACTGCAAAGCACATAATGCCATGTGTGGCACGCAGAATCATGGATTTACTTCCCCTCCCCGACATCTTTGCCGCATGTCTCCTCCCACTTCTTCACCCTTTTTCCAGGCAATCCGGCCCAAAAAAGACCGAAAATACAAATGTTCGGATTTCAAAGAAAAAAATGAACAGATTAATCAATTAATCGGCAGAAAAGATGGCCGATTAATCGATTATCAAAATAGTCGTTAGTTGCAGCTCTAAACAATATATAACACAACAAAGCAAAACAGTAGTATTGGCAAAGCAAGATTCAGCATTCTGCCTCGAGTTCAGTAGTGAAACAGCTAATGGGAAGAAGCTATTCCTGGTCCTGGCAGTCTTGGTGCGCAGAGCTCTGAAAGGTCTGCCAGAGGGAAGGCGAATGAAAAGGTGCCGTGCAGGATGAGAGGCGTCCGACACAATGTTCCGCACTTTGCACTTACAGCACTTGTATTACGACCAGGGCTTTGAACCGTTCAGGGAACGGAAACGAAAACCGGAAACTTTTTGTATTTCCCAGGGAACAGAAACGAAACCGGAAACATTATCATTTTTTGTGTTCTGAAACAGCAACACTTTTTTTTTTAAATGATGGTAACCGGCTAATACCGGTTTTATGTCGTTCCTCAAAGGAGTGCACTTTGGGATAACTAGACTAACTAAAACAAGAGTATTTATAAAATCTACCATGCAGTAGTGAAGTAGGAATCGTCGCAGGATTCCCTGTAGTGAGTTGTTGTGGGTTCGCCCGACACGCAACGAGACCCCGGCTTAGAGCGCTACCAGCGGGTCTCTGTACCGGGTCGTTGTGGGTTCGCCCCGACATATATTATGAAGCATTAAATAGCTGACAGGAACGGAATTAACCGTTCCGGGAACATTATTTTTTTGTTCTAACCGGTTCGGGAACATCAATTTGTTGTTGGAACTCAAAACCGGAAACATTATAATTCTGTTTCTGTTCGGAACAAACTGATTGGGAAAAAATATTGGTTCAAAGCCCTGATTACAACACTTGTCTGGTCAAAATCAAACTCACTCTTTGGAAAACATGTTTTAGTGATCCGGTTCACAATCAGACGGCAATACAATGACGCCTGGTAGCTTGTACAAAAGCACAATTTGGTGTAAAATACCATACATGTCGTCAGGGGGTTAATCCGTGTGTAATCTGTGATTGGTTAGTGTGACCGAATGTAACATATTGCATTGACGTGTACAAAAAAAACATGTATTATTTATTTGTGAGGAACCTCCACAAACTGCACTTTTTGAATGTGTCCCCCAAGAGGAATGGAAGAGACAATGTAAATATGATTTAATAAAATATATTATCTGAATGGATGCAATCAGCACAAGAGGCTTCATTATCACAAACACTGAATGTGAGAGCGGTGGAGACAGGCGTGTGGAGGGGGGAGCTGTGTGTGTGTCTGTGTGTGTTTGTGTGTGGAGGGGGGAGCTGTGTGTGTGTGTGTGTGTTGAGCTGTGTTGCACAAGCTGTGTGTGAATGCTTGCTTGATGAAAATAATGACTGTCTAATTGTGTGCGTTTTCAAGACATGTGCGAGTGTCACTCTGTGAGTGTATGTGTGTGGAGGCCTGTACGTCCTGCGGAGACTCTAGAGACTTTGTTTATGAATGTGTTTTTAATACAAAGTCGTGCAATAAAACTTTCTTTTAAAGTTATTTTTTCTGGCGTCAGCGCCGTGTTTCCATCTTTATTGGATAGGATTAGTCGGAAACTGGGTTGAAGAGATCGGGGGTAGACATTGCAGACAAGTCGACGAGCGTGGTCGAACTCGCGAAACTGCGGGCGCTGCGGTAGACACAGCGCCACTAACATGAATGGGGTCGCGTTAGGTGCGGTGTCCATAACCACTCGGCCAAGGCGGAACCGCAATAAAACCTTTTGACTGGCGTTCCACAGTCAGTCTCAGGTTTGGACTTTTTGTTTTGGCTCTAGAACTAAATGCCCGTACCACCCGTGGCCGGGGTTTCGAACGTGTGGTCCATGGACCAATTGCGGCCCACTGGACCATATTTTGCGGCCTGCACCTTAATATGAAAGTTTCACGTCAGTGCGACCCACACATTTTTTTCTTTTTAAAAGCCTGCAGTGAAGATTAATGTGGGTAACGAGCACAGACATTTCAGCAAAAGGGGGCGATTCAATCATTTTTGTTGAGCACATGAGCATTCCTCGGCTTATTATGTATGTTTTCGTCAAATGTTATGTTATTCGTTATGTTCATGTTCGTCAAAGTCCCGAAGAAGAAGAAAAAAAAAATAGACGTTTGTTGCCGTCGCTCAGCCCCACGGACCAAAGCGGAATTCTCTCCTGTCTTCTTTTTTGGTTGGTTTGGTTGGTCTGGTTCCCCAACAGATCTTTTGAGAGACTCTGGCCCTAGACATGGGTTACAAATGATCCAGTCTTTTACAAAACACAATATTAAAAAGAAAGAAAAAGAAAGTTGCATTTCTATAGCGCTTTTCTACCACATAGTGACACTCAAAGCGCTTTACAGTGACCTCTCAATCACACGGTAATGCTGCCATACTAGGCGCTCGCCATGACAGTGGGAGCAATTTGGGGCTCAGTGTCTTGCCCAAGGTCACTTTGGCAGGGAGACTGTCGGAGGCGGGATTCGAACCATGAACCTTTTGGTTTTCAACCCCTACAGTCATTGGAACAGCCGCTCTACCAATTGAGCTACAGCCATCCCAAACAAAACTCAGGCAAATTAAAGTATGCAAACGCAACAGTTACTTAATATAATCTGCAAACTCTGCACTAGTAACATGTTTGTTGCTTCAACACTGATTTCCGCTACATGTACACTGGGGTTTCTGGTCATCTGGGCCACTTTCCGTGCGATGGAATTTAACCAACTCTGGACAGCGCCCTACGCCCTGAAAATAATGCCCCAAGGGCACCGTTTGAGACACAGCGCTCGCGACCTTGGGTGAAGTTGTGTGAGGTTGGTGGGAGGGGCTTCTCGAGAGATCGGTCTTCGCCTGCCACTTCCTCATCAGTCATTGGCAGCAGCTCAACGCACTCGAGTGGATGAAGGAGCACTTCAGCTAATATCCAGACTTCCCAATGACAGGAATATTCTGCATCTACCCTGAGTGTCCATTGAGTGGCCACAAATATTTAGACCCTTCCCAGTTTTCAGAAATCCTGAGCAGGAAATAAACGGAGATGGTTTTTGTGATTAGGTCAATGTTTTTTACACGTTGGCTTATAGATCTTATCTCATCATCGAATGGTTCTATTCTAGACATCTTTTTTTGGGAATTACTGGGGGATTCTCTTCAGTTAATGGATACTCACTCTCTGGAGCTTAGTTAAGAAATACTTGCTGTGCAAGAAATGGTATTAAATGGATGTCAAAAATGATATCAATTAAATATTAATAATTTATTCAATGCGCGTTTTACCTAAACAATCGGAAATGTGTACTATAGTAAATTTGATCCACAACATCCAAAACACGTCCACCAGCGTCACGGAATGAAAAACCATAATAGAGGAACGTTATCACCACATTTCATTAAGTTGTTACCATGTTCAGCGCGTATTCTGGTCATACAGATTTTTTTAAAGTTAGCAGTCGCGAACTGATATCTGAAATTTACAATATGTTATTAAGCAGCAGCTCTACATCTGCAAACGGTAAAAATGAATGGGAGGAAGGCTTGGGTGAGTCAATTCTAGAAGCACTTTGGGAAAATGTATTTGATCTGTTCAGAAATGCTCGGATAAGGTGAGACATTTTTAAATACAATTAAAGTGTACACATCGACTACATTATTCAAAGAATAAACTACATAAAATATACCCTGAGGTGTCATGTGTGATAAATGTCAGTCATCGATGGGCTCACTACTTCAGTTTGGCCTCCTGTGCAACGCTACAAGTTTTTTGGATATATTTAACATGTTTTCTAAAGCCTTATAATTTTTGGAGTCTCCTAAAGATTGATTTTATATATATATATATATATATCAGGGCTTTGACCCCGTTCAAGGAACGAAAACGAAAATCGGGAACTTTTAGTATTTTCCAGGGAACAGAAACGAAACCGGAAACGTTATCATTTTTTATGTTCCG
>OMKY01250873.1:0-10819 GCA_900302395.1 Bregmaceros cantori | reverse complement strand
ATCACATTACAATGTTTTCAAACTTTTCCCCGTGAATTGTTCATATCTCATAATCTCTGTCATGTAGAATTTAACAACTCTCCAAAACTTGCTAATGACAAAAAAAATGCACTTCCCGAGCAGAGTTTTTCAGCAAAAGAAGGTTTTCAAGTATGGTATCGCCGTTTCAAGTGGAAATAACATAGTGTGGTATTTGTCCAGGCTAAGGTGAATCTATAGTCGGGAGTTTCGATAGATAGGCATCAAGACACTCTCTCGAGTGGAATAAAAACTATTATCAACAGCCAGAGTGAGAGAGGGAACGCCAGAGAGAGAGAAACCGAGAAAGAGAGACTGAGAGAGCGCCCGAGAGAGCGAGCGAGAGAGAGCACCCGAGAGAGAGAGAGACAGAGAGTGAGAGAGCGGGAGAGAACGCACACGAGGGAGTGTGTAATATTAGCGAGCGGATGTGCCAACAGTTCCCAACGGGTCTCGATAAAGGCCAAGTTAATGTAACGAGTAGTGAATTGAAAGTAACTTGTGAAAAATGTACTACAAAAGTAAAAAAAAAACTCCACAAAAAAATTGTAATGGAGTCAGGGCTCCGAACCCATTCAAGGAACGAAAAAAAGAAAAATCTCTTCAAATGTTCCCGAACAGAAACGGAACATTATGAAATCCACAAAACCGGTTAGAAAAATTTATTTTTCCGTTCTCAATCTATCTTAACATGTACTATGTCTGGGAGACTATGTCCATCCACTTTCACTGTCAGTCGTCAAGCCCCATGCATCTGGGGCTCCATCTTGTGGACAGACGAGGAGGTGAATATAATGGCGTTGAAACAGTTGCTCTGAAGTCCACCAAATATATTTTGTATAAACTATATCTAAACTTAACATTGCACAATATAAGGAACTTTAAGATCGAACAAATTGTTTGTGTTCCGAAACTGTTCAGGACCAATATTTTGGTGGTGGCACGGTTAAACATAGACCTGCCTGAACGATTCGGAACGGAACGTTTTAAAAATAATTTCGTTTTCAAGCCCTGAACGGAGTAAATTTAATGCATCACTGCCCATCTCTGATTATAATAGTAGGGAGCCAGAGAGCCACAGAGTGAAAGCCTTAATTTTTCAAGATGAATGCAAGCGAAGAGGTCCCTTTAGGTCGACGTCCATGTTACTGTTGTTATTTCACCATCTGCTTGGCATTCTTGGAACGCCGCAAAAATAAAACCGTACGCGCTCTATTTGTTAATACCTGCAACCTAAAGCACATCTCATATTTATTCATTAATTATTTTTTTTAACTCTTGTTCCATTATTTTATTTCTTTCAAATAATGGATGTCTTACTGGCTCGGCTGTGTGATAATTTATGCGTATGCACAGTCAGCCGGTGTTTGCTCAGTTTTACTGCACACAAATATAAACATAGGCAGATTTGTCACGCACGTCAATGCATAATTAGCTAGAATAACACCTTATCGAGCCTAATAACTACAGCCTTAACGAGGGGCCCTATACGTTTGAAATGTATATGAATAAAAGGTTACAAATGAGGCGTATGCAGTCGTCTCCGACTGCTAAAGGTATATCCCCAAAACATGATGAACATGAAGAATCCAGTGTTGTACCCAAACATGTTCAAAAAAACGATAGTTCATAAACTCCTTCGTATTTTAGGAGAGCAAATCCATCAACCCAGTCAGGTGGATTGAAATGTCTATTCATATAATGTTTTATATTTCAAAAGTCTGAAAATGTTCTAGCGAGCACATACATGCTATCTTTTCATTGCAGTTGGCCACAAACAAGTGACCACTCGGTGAGTAACTTTAAGTCGGATCTTGACAGTATTTCATCAATATTTATACAAAATGGTGAACAAAGCAAGGGGGGTGGTGTGTTACTGGTCACAGACCGGCATCTAGTGGTCGGATTCTGAACTGGTGTGCGTTTTGTGTGTTTTGTGTCCTCCTACCTCGGTCCACTACTAGACTTTACATAGGCAACAAACAGAAGGGCGGGACCAGAGATGGCAAGTAACGAAGTACAAATACTTGAGTACTGTACTTAAGTAAAAGTATCTGTACTTTTAGAAGTACTTTTTTCTGTGAGTACTTTTAACTTGTACTGAGTAAATTTTTAACAAAAATATCTGTATTTCTACTCCTTACTTTTATCAAAACAGACTCTTACTTTTTCTCTTTTTTGCACATTGACAGGGTAGGATAACGTGCATAATATGAGCCAGTAGGGGGCGCTGATGCACCGAATACAGTCCCAGTTAATAAGTAGTTTTCATTTAGTCCTGAGATATAAGATCCATTAGGCTAGGTTGTAGGTAATGTATTTAAATAATAACATTGACAAACTAACGTTGAAAAAAATGCATTTTACATACAATTTTCTTTTCAGTACTTTGTACTTTATACTTTCAAAAATACTTTTGAGTAAATTTTAGAGCTTGTACTTTTTACTTTCAAAAATACTTTTTGAGTACATTTCTGAGCATGTACTTTTAACTCTACTCAAGTAGATATATGGATCAGTACTTTGTAGTCTTACTTGAGTTGTTTTTTCACAAATGTATTTCACTCTTACTCAAGTAAGACATTTGGGTACTTTAGCCATCTCTGGGCGGGACATAATGACTCCGCCCAGTGTTCCGCGCGTAAACCCGTCTATTGGCAGCTTGGACAAGTACGTGTGCACCATATAGTGGCACCTGCACACTGCAGAGGTGCGTTTCGAGAGAGAACGAGTTATACAAGTTATATTTTTCTTTTCTTTACGCCAACAACACGAATGTGCGAGAACGATTATATTGGCATTGACAAATACCAACATTGACAATAGCGGCGCACCAATCCGATCCTCAGATCGGTGATCGGGGGCCGATCAGACTTTTTTCCAAGGATCGGGACTCGTGATTTTGTCCCGATCAGGATCGGTAAATGAGTCGGGGAGCCAAATGATTGTTTATTTACTTTGACTATTATTGAAATTGACAATTGTGCCAAATAGCTTGGTTACTACCAATTTTTGCAGGATCAGAACTCTGTATCGGGACCCGGTATCGGGGATAGGGACTCAGTATCGGGACTTGGTACCGGAGATCGGGGGCAAAAAATGTGATCGGTGCACCCCTAATTGACAAAATGTGCGTGTAAAATGGCTGCAACGATCGACTAATTGTTGGCTAATCGATTATAAAATTATTTGGCAACTAATTTAATATGGATAATCGCCAATATAGTGGGTATTCCATCATTTTCCTCCCTTAACACTACTCCTCAAAACCTAATATTTGTGTTTTCCAATGGTCGTCGCTTTAGTGGAAGAGAAATTGGGTGCTTGTTTTTATTGTCTTAGAGTCGTCTGTACACTTCTTTTTTATTGCTCCCTTATTTGTGCACTATTTTAGTTAGAGATTCATTCCCTACCACCACCGTTTTCATCTCTGTGGATGTTGCTACTTTTTTCATTGTTCCCGGATTTATATTTATCATCCCGTGCCTTCCTTCATTCATCGTTCATTTTAATTCATTTTTTTCCGTTTTAGTTCATTGTCCAAGGATCGAGGACACGTTTACCCCCCAAATCATGAACTTGATCAACAAAACTCAAACATTTTTAAAAATGTAAACGCGACTAAAAAGCATACTGATGTCCTTCCAAGGTCTTTCCTGCCAGTGTTCACTCACTCTGGTGCACCATTACTTTGTTAGCCCCCCCCACGTTCTTAACCAGGGGTCCGAGGATGCTTAGTTTGTACGGGCTACACGAGACGTGGGCGGAGATTGAACAGGCTACACGAGGCGTGGGCGGAGTTTTAACAGGCTACACGAGACGTGGGCGGAGTTTGTACGGGCTACGCAAGACCTGGGCGGAGTTTGTACAGGCTACACGAGACGTGGGCGGAGTTTGAACAGGCTACACGAGATGTGGGCGGAGTTTGTACGGGCTACACGAGACGTGGGCGGAGTTTGTACGGGCTACACGAGACGTGGGCGGAGTTTGCACGGGCTACGCGAGACGTGGGCGGAGTTTGTACGGGCTACGCAAGACGTGGGCGGAGTTTGTACGGGCTACGCAAGATGTGGGCGGAGTTTGTACGGGCTACACGAGACGTGGGCGGAGTTTGCTTGTGAAGCCTCCACGCCACTTGTCCCACCTACTGCGCTGTGACTGGATAACACAATTTGATTGACACTTTTTTTTATGTTTTCCGACCCTGGTTTCACCAGACCTAATGCAAGCGTCTAGTGATGTACGATGCGTGCATGATGCGTTGGTTCTGGTTCGCCAGGCTAGCAGCAGGGTGGTGCAGTGGTTAGCACTGCTGCCTCACAACAGTGTGGAAGCTGTGTGGTTTACATGTTTACATGTTCTCCCTGTGTCTGCATGGGTTTCCTCTAGGCACCAAGATGTCGACTCTTTACATATATCGAGATATGGGCAGATTAGCCATAAAAATTACTTCAGTAAAAGTATTGCTACCGCAGCAAAATATTACTCAAGTAAAAGTAAAGAGTAGTCATCCAAATAGTTAGTCAAGTAAAAGTAAAAAAGGACTCCACAAAAAAACGTATAACTCGAGTAGCAAAAGTACTGAGTAACCTTCAGTAAAAAAAATATTTTCAAAAATACAGAGAGATAGAGACTAAAAGAGAGAAAGACAAAGAAAGACAGAGAGAACGCCGGAGAGGGAGAGAGAGCGCCTGAGACCGAGAGAGCCGAGAGAGAGAGCGTCCGAGAGAGAAAGTGTGAGAGAGAGCACCCGAGAGAGAGCGATATGACGCCAACAGTTCCCAACGGGTGTCACTAAAGACCAAGTTAATGTAACGAGTAGCGAATTGCTGACATCTCGGTAAAAAATATTTTTTTTTAACCTCAAATTTACTCTGAGTAAAACTAGAAAGTAACTTGTGAAGAATGTACTCCAAAACACAAAAATTGGAACAGAGTAAATGTAATGTGTTACTCTTTGCTTGGATTAAAGCCATATTTCTACGTACCTGCCCACAGCAGGAGGCCGGCAGCCAGCAGCACAGGAAGGCGTGTTGTCATGGTAACTCTGTCACTGTTGGGGAGAGTGTGTGTTTTATTTCTTCCTACAACACAAACTTTCACGTCCATCGGTCGCACACTCCTGGGTCCCCGGGCGTGGTCAGTGCGTCATCCGAGCCACTGGAATTTAACCGGAGATTGCAAAAGTTCAGGGATTTCTTACTTGAGTAAGAGTAAAATACATTTGTACAAATACAACTCGAGTAAGACTACAAAGTACCGATGCAAATATCTACTCATGTAAAGTAAAAAAAACACAGGCCAAGAAATGTATTTACTTTTTGTACTCAAAAGTATTTTTGAAAGTACAAAGTACAAAACCTAAATTTGCCTTAACACTTTACAGGCAATATTTTCTTTTGTTGAGGGGCACATCCAGACTAAATGAAAACAACTTATTACCTGCTACTGTACTCAGTGCATTATTGATTATCGCCCCCTCCTGACTCATTCACGCTATACATGTAGTCCTACCATATTGCAGGAAAAAAAAGAAAAAAGTAACGACCAGTGATGTACATGAGTCCCGAACTCAGGAGTCCAAGTCGAGTCCGAGTCTGTAGGGGTCGAGTCCGAGTCGAGTCCAAGTCTTTAGGGTACGAGTCAGAGTCGAGTCTCGAGTCATTTTTTCTATTGTTTAGCGGCGATCGACACTTGTCTGAGCATGCCTTCGAGCGCGTGGATGGAAAGGAAGCTGAAAAGAATGGATTTTTTTAAAGCCGAAAAAGAGGGAAAGACTCGTCAAATACTCATCGAGAGTCATTGACCTAGATTCCCGAGTCGAGTCAGAGTCTTTAGGGCGCGAGTCCGAGTCGAATCTCGAGTCCCGTTTTTGGTGACTCAAGTGACTCGCGAGTCCAGTCTTTTGACTCGAGTCTGCATCTCTGGTAGCGGCCGTTTTGGGAAAAGTAAGGAGCAGAAGTTTCTGATATTTCTGTTAAAAATCAACTGAGTAGACGTAAAAAGTACTCAGCAAAAAAAGTACAGATACTTGAAAACTGTACAGTACTTAAGTATTTGTACTTTGTTACTTGCCATCTCTGATTTAAGCGACACCTCTGGAAGCGCCCTACCCACTAAAAACCAAGTGCACGGCTGCAGCTTTTTAGACGCAGCAGACGATTGTGATGTCATATTGTGGACGTGTCGATGCCCTGCAGAGATAACGGAAGAAGAAGAAGTCACACCATCCATTGTTAGAATCAGTGGTCTGATAGTGATAGTGATGTCATATTTACAGTTGCACCGATCCGATCCTCAGATCGGTGATCGGGGGCCGATCAGACTTTTCTCCAAGGATCGGGACTCGTGATTTTGTCTCGATCAGGATCGGTAATTGAGTCAGGGAGCCAAATGACTGTTTATTTACTTTGACTATTATTGAAATTGACAATTGTGCCAAATAGTTTGGGAACTACCAATTTTTGCAGGATCAGAACGTATCGGGACTCGGTACCGGAGATCGGGATCGTTAAAATCTAAGGATCTGGTCATATTACATGATGAGTAGGGCTGCAACGATTGGCCGATTAAATCGATGATCAAATTAATCAGCAACTAATCTAATGATCGACAATCGCCAAGGAATTGAATCAACGTTATTGCCAGCAGTTTTGTGCTGACACGCAAATTTTAATTTTAGAAAACATGAAATATTAAACAGAGATGAGCAGTAGCGCATTACAGTTACTCTGTTACAATGTACTTTTTAAACTTTTGGAGTACAAGTTACTTTCTACTTTTACTCAAGTAAATCTGAAGTGAAAAAAATCTCCAGTATCTCCAATATTAATGGTTCTAACGTCACCATATGTACAGATTCCAGAGCCCACGTATCCCTAAACAAACTGGAATTTTATAGAATTTTAGAACATTGTTAACATAGTTAAACAAATGTCTCGAAACGTTAAAATGGCGGGGTCTCGCCCCGGGAGTCATTTCATCTGGCACCGCCCCTGCTTCTAGGAAGATCCTATCGTCACCGCGGCGCCGCCCGTCATAACTTGTGGATGGATTTTCCCCAAATTTCCTCAGCTTTGTTTGGTTTTAAAATAAAGAATATAAATGCCAGGCCTTTGGAAAAAACTAAATAATTTTTAAAACGCTCCATTCCGAACGGTTCAGGCAGGCCTAAGTTTAAGGTGTTCGTTCTTGGAACCGTTCCGCCACCAAAATATCGGTCCTGAACCAGTTCAGAACACAAACATTTTGTTTGTTGTTAAAGTTCCTTATATTTTGCAATATTGCATTTTAGATTTGAAGTTTATGCCGAATATATTTGCTGGACTTTCAAACTCCAGTGCAACTGTATTAATGTGAAACTGGGTTTAAAACACCATTACATTCGCTTCCTCGTCTGTCCACAAGATGGAGCCCCAGATGCATTGGGCTTGATGACTGACAGTGAAAGTTGGATGGATGCACAACCGGAAGTAGTCTCCCAGACATAGGATATGTTCAAATATGTAGAGAACAGAAAAAAAACGTTTTTAACCGGTTTTGTGAATTTCATAATGTTCCGTTTCTGTTCCGGAATAGTTGAAGAAATGTTTCCGCTTTCGCTCCTCGTAAAATTCCGTAAAATTCTGTTGATTTTTGGGTTTTCGTTTTTGTTCTTTGAAATGTTCGGAGCCCTGCAAACAACTCCTTACGTCAAAATGAAGTCCGCTCCACATCAAAGCCAGAATCTACAATACATACATCCTGCCTGTAGTGCTATACGGCTTTGAACGTGTAAAATGGACGACAGGTTGAGTAATATAATCTAAATATTCCAAAACCACATCATGTGATGGATGACAGGACACCGCCTTCTAGACCACATAGAAATAAAAGAACTCTGTAGACTAACCTCACTCAGACCAATAATGACAATAATCAAAAGCAGAACCTTTAGACTCTTTAGACAAACACAAGAGATCCCAAATAGGTCTGACAAAACTCTGCCTGGAAGGATTAGTGGTCGGCAAGAGAAGTAGTGGAAGACAACCCAAAAGATGGCGTGACAACATCTCGGAATGGTCAGGACTTGACCTGACAACCCTCAACAGAATGACACTGGACCGGAGCCTCTGGAGGAAGCTGACCCACGTTGGTGCACAGTCTGCTACAAGTGGAGACAGTGAACTTTGATGACATGAATTTCGTTTCCTATAATGTGGCAGGGCTGATGGGCCAGGTCCTGGGGGAGGGCAGGGTTATCGTCCTTCCAGCTTGAAGAGGGGCGGAAACCTGAGGAGGTTGGTGTCATTTCAAACATTTTCTTTACCCGCCTGTGAAAATCACTCCCTTCTCTCTCTGGAAGGTTGACATGTAATGTGAAGTCCTAAGTGTCAGTCACTCCGGAGGGAAAAATTATTGCCGGGGTGAACACGGCTCAAATTAAATTAGAAAGATTAAAAACATGTTGAACAGGGGACAGGGGCACGCGAGGTGGCAGAGCGGTGAGAGAGCAAGTCCCCCAGACCATAGTTCGAGCTGCAGGTTCAAATCCCCTGTCCGGCTTTTCTGCAATGTCCCCCACGACCTCCCCTGTCCTGACTCTTCATCCCAGTTTCCGATTTAATCCTGTCACTATCTCTCTCAATAAAAGAATGAAAAACGGCGTTTGCATCCAAAAAATAACATAGTAATAAAATAATTTAAAAAAAAAAACCTTGACCAAACATGTGGAAAGTTCTTTAGTGTGACACCATTGTACAATTCAAAAAAGAACAACAGGTATTTAATTAATTTAACACTCCAGTAATAACTAAGGAAGCAAGAATGGACATTACATCACTAAAAAAAACATTCAAACTGAAATACTTACTGGTCATCAAATGCCTTGAGTTTCTTTCCTTAACCCCCAACGTGGGGAGGCAGCCTTGGTTTCTCTTTGAACTTGATGAACAGCCCCAAGTGCACTAGCCTGGGGAGCCAGAAGCAACACATCATCCACGCGTCGCACATCGCTAGACGCTGGGTCTGGTAAAACCGGGGTAGGAGAATGTAAAAAAAAACAACGCGTGTCAATCAAATCATGTTATCCAATCACAGCGCAGTAGGTGGGACAAGCGGCGTGGAGGCCTGACAACCAAACTCCGCCCGCGTCTCGCGTAGCCCGCACAAACCCCGCCCACGTCCTCGCTGATGGGTCGATTGATTCCGTACCGACACCTCCCCTTTTCCCAGACCCAATGCGAGCGTCTAGTGATGTGCGACACGTGGACGATGTGTTGGTTCTGGCTCGCCAGGCTACACATGTCCATCACAATAAGCACACATAAAACATAAAAAAGAATAAAATAAAATCCACACAATTTATTTAAACACATAGTCGCCTCCCCTCACCGAGGAAAGGTACAGCTCTTTAACAGTCGCCACAACATGGCGTCTTTTAAAATGGCGTCTTTTAAAATGGCGCCCTCCGAGGGTGGCCTCGCCAGTCCAGGAGTTCACGGAGAACCTGCCACCAGACCGAGGAAGTCTAGAAGAGATGACGCCAGAGAACCCCAGGTCGCAGTCTTTTCCCCTCTGGCCTCGGGACAGAGCTTAAGGGTGTTTTCACACCCGGAAAGTCCTTTGGTCGGCCCTTAAGTCCAGACCAAAGTATCCATGGTTGAATTTGGTTCCTATTCACACTGGACTTCTTCAAGAGGACCAAATGATGGAGCCCCAGCACACTGTCATGGAAACTCTTTTTGCTTTTTTCGTATGTCCTCCTTTTACTAACAATAAGATACGGGCAGAGTAGCCATAAAGATGACTTAAGTAAAAGTATTGTTACCTCAGCAAAATATTACTCAAGTAAAAGTAAAACGTAGTAGTAGTAGTAGTAGTAGTAAAACATACTTAAGTGGCGAAAGTACTGAGTAACTTTCAGAAAAAAAAATAGGACAAATTCTCTTTTCAAAATGTAATTGAATGCTAGATAGATAGATGATACAGAGAGATAGAGACAGAGAGCGACTGAGAGAGAGAGAGAGAGAGAGAGAGTGAGAGAGAGAGAGATGACGTCAACATATGTGCTAACAGTTCCCACCGGGTGTTGCTGAAGGCCAAGTTAATGTAACGAGTAGCAAATTGCTGACATCTCAGTAAAAAGTAGTTCTTTTCACCTCATATTTACTTGAGTAAAAGTAGAACGTAAGCTGTGAAAAATGTACTCCAAGAGTAAAAAAGTACACAAAAAAATTGTAACAGAGTAAATGTTTACTGAGATGTCAGCAATTTGCTACTTGTTACATTAACTTGGCCTTTAGCGACACCCGTTGGGAACTGTTGGCACATATGTTGGCATCATATATCTCTCTTCCTCTCGGGCGCTCTCTCTCTCTCTCTCTCTCTCTCTCTCTCTCTCTCTCTCCCTTTCTCTATCTCGGGCTCTCTCGCTCTCCCCCCCCCCCCTCTCTCTAATTTATTTCATTTTTTTACTGAAAGTTACTCAGTACTTTTGCTACTTAAGTACATTTTTTGTGGATTACTTTTTACTTTTACTCGAGTAACCATTTGGATGACTACTTTTTACTTTTACTTGAGTAATATTTTGCTGAGGTAACAATACTTTTACGTGAGTACTTTTTATGGCTACTCTGCCCATATCTGCCTGGTTGAAAAGTCTTCAGAGTGAGCTACATGTCAGTAGAATCGTCAGTGGCCTCCGAGTGGGTCGTCATCCTCTCCCAGCCCGGGACGCTCCAGGTTCCCGATGAGCACGTTACCATCCGACTCATTGGCTAAGGAGTTGGTCTGCTGGTAGTACGCCCCGGCCATCACCCGG
>OMKY01250859.1:21938-32530 GCA_900302395.1 Bregmaceros cantori | reverse complement strand
TTAATGGCAATGATTGGAGCTGTCTGCCAATGATTGTAGAGCCTAGCTCTGCTGGCCATTGAACAGACACTGGTCAAGTCCTTGGAAAAGACACCAAGCTGGTGCGACAGGGTCACAGACCATTTTCTGGAAAACGAACGGAGGGTGTATATATATAGACACGTTTTATGATGCAGGACGTCAAATTGGGCTTCCCCTCCTTAAAAGTCCAGCATCCGCCACTGGGTGGAATTAAAGTTTTCATTTTTCACACCCGAAATTCCAGTACGGCCTAGAAAAAGCATACATGGGACAATAATTTGCTCCGGCAACATCAAAATTCAGTTACAAGACACTTAAGGATTACAAAAAGCTTAAAAAAAAAATAAAAAAAAAAAATATATATATATATATATATATATATGCATTTACATCATTGTAAACTACAGTGTAGGTATAGGATTCCAGGGTGTCTAGATGTTTTGGCATCAGTGACCTGGCGGAGGTTTGCACTCTCGTGCTTCTAGTTTGCTTTGCTTTTCTACTGGATACAGCCCATTCGAAAACCACTTCGAGCAGCATCCAAACTATTTGAAATATTTAAATGGCAATATGTAAATGTATTCACACGTTGAACATTGGTTGAAAAGAGCTTCAACAAACCTTTATTCAAAATGACACCAAGCGGTGGCAATGGCAACGTTTATAACTGCCTAGGGTTTACATTTGCGGTTTCAAAATATAATCTTGAATGAACAAATGAGCCGTGCAAGCCGTGACGTCACCACACAGCAGCCCTGTACTTAAAGAAAATGATGCTTTTGTAAACCACACGTCTTGTCATTAGGGAAAAATAAACTAGCCCAAACACTCTACCTCCAACAACGAGGTAATAAAAGGATACAATAACTCAAAAGATCCTTGCTCAACCGGTTACCAGTCTAAACGAATTCACACAAGAATGTAGATAGGGTTCGGTTCTGAGACTCGAGTACTCCCTCATGCACATCTCGCTTACATTTGTACTCATCTTACAGCAGTTGGATACGCATAGCACTAAAATGTACGCACACTTTACTCAATCCCAACCGAGAATTCAACACCAAGTAAATTGTTCTCTTGTGATGCCGGTATATAGGGGTGTAAATAATATCGATTTAGTATCGATATATATCGATACAACAGCTGTCGACACAATGTATCGATACGTATCGTTTTTTTTTTCTCGTCTATTTTCATCAATTTGCTCCTGGGCGTAATTCCACTCCTGTGGCGCTAAGCCTATTTGGCGCCGACCTCACTGCCTTAACACAAATAGACGCAATATTAGACAATATTTTGTCTACTTTGTACAGTACTTTTTGATACAATATTTGTATTTGCTGTTTCTAAAATAAAATGTATAATGATATTACAGCTGTAAGTGATTTATTTCAAATTTGAAATGTTGTCTAGCCTGTTGGGTAAAAAAAATAAATAATTGAATCGTATCGAAATCGCATCGAATTGTGGTGAAGTATCGAAAAAAAAATTGAATCGTTGGGTTATAAAATCGATACTGAATTGAATCACCATGATGGGTGTGATTTACACCCCTACCGGTGTAACGGTCAAAGGTAGCCTGGCGAGTCAGAACAAATTAATCGTCCACGCATTGCACGCGACTACGTAGAACGATCATTTGGTCTGGATTAAGCAGGCAAAAAAAAAAAGTGTCAAACGAATCAAATGATCAAGCCACAGCGCAGTGGGCGTGACAAGTGGCATGGAGGCCCATGTCTCATTCAAACAAGAATCGCCTTAATGGGGTGCTGTTTGGACCGCCCGAATTTGAGCGACAATCTGATCTGTCTGCCTGGTTGGTCCAGACCCACAGGACTGTCCCATCGCGAGCGATGCGTGGACGATTTGTTGGTTCTGGCATGCCATGCTAGGTCAATGGATTGAACTAATCCAGTTCCAGACAGAAAAAAAGTCTTGATGATTTTCGTTCTACCAAAACTTTTACTCTCTGGGACTGGTCTACAAAGACATTAGAATGAAACGTAACGTGTGTGCTGCTATAGGCCTTTGGGCAGGTGAGACTTCAGGTGTTCCTTCAAGCTGGGGATGGTGGACATGTCCTTGGAGCAGACGTGGCAGCGGAGCGGCAGTTTGAGGAGCTCACTGGCGCCCTCTTTCACCGTCACCTTGCCCTGCGACTCCACCATGGACGTCACGGCTGGAACACACAGTTCGGCACATAGTTTCGGTAAAGGTTCTAGTTGTTAAGAGCACTTCCAGAGGATGGTGGCAACTTGCAGTGTTCCATCCCACACCCAAATGTTCTAGTGCAGATCTGTGCCCCACAAACACACGATTCAATAATCTGCGCAACACGTTCCATTTACTCATCTTTGTTGGACTTATGAGTGAATGCAGCCATCCCATTCGTCCAGAAGAACACGTGACCACATCAGTAAGTCACCTGAAGCCGTATTTGTTGTTATTTCATTCAATATTTATGCGAAACGGTGAGGAGAGGTCGGAGATAATGGATAATTATCCCCACCAGTAGGAACCAGTTCTTACATTTAGGTGGCTTTCACATCTAAAGATTCGGACTACGGATCGCACCAGTCAGTGAAGTGCAGTATCAACTGCATTTGTAATTGATTCTGTCTGCGTTTCCACTCTTTTCAAAGCTGCGCACCTTCCTTTTCACATGTAGAGTCCGAAGGTGAGCGATAGGTGGCGTTGTTTTGCAACTCACTGTGCACAACTCAGAGAAGAATACCTGCCTAGAACTTGTTTCCTATAAACCGATAAATAAGAACATAGGAGGCGACTTTACAGTGTTTATAACGTTGCGTGATGGAGCATCGAGAAAAAAAAAGGGGGGGGGGCATGCACAACCTGGTGTATTCAATAGCTCAAAAATAATTTAGTGTCAACGTAATAAAACTAATAACATTAAATACGACCCGCAATATACATATAGTGTTCCATTAGCATCCGACTTGGCACATCCGACAGAATGCAGCCTTCCAATTGGTCCAGAAGAACACGTGACGCGTTCTGCAAAGGAAACGTGGGCGTTTCAATGACATTGATCCAGTTTGTTAGTCAGAGTGAATTATAGACATCAACCCTGTAAAAAACAGGAAAACATCTGGTCGAGTCCTGCTCAGTCCTGTATGGAATATATTTCGTCACGGCCATTTCAAGACACTGCGGGACAACAGAGTTTATTCCGAAAACAAGTAAGACGCTATAATGTTATAATATTGGAAGTGTCACTCGACTTGGTGTAAAAATACATATATCCAATATGCTCACAGTTCATGACCAGTTATATTTGCGGTCCCGTCGTCCCGTGATGTCCGCTTGTTTTGGTTTAGTCCGCTGTTAGTCAGTGTCCTCGTTCTTACCCGTTAAAACTGTGAACCTGACTTCCTAAATTCTGAATCGATACCTAGCTTTTGCGATTGTTTAGTACATCACATTCTCACCCAAAAATTAACTTCGGACTTTTCTGAAAAGTCCAATAGTCCGGAATTAACAATGCAGGTGTGAATGCGACCTTAGAGTCCATAAAGTACTCGATAGTGGTTTTCACCCTTAGAGTCAGTATAAAGTACTCGGTTCTTACCGAGTCTATAAAGTACTCAGTAGTAATCGGGTCTCACCTTTAGAATCTATAAAGTACTCGGTAGTGAAGGAATTCCAGTGTTTCTTGTTCTTCAGAGCAGGAGAGTCAAAATCCTGGCTGATGACATGCAGATGGATGTGACTGGAGAGCACAGGAAGTCACATGACATCACTACAGGGAGTCACATGACATCACTGCACAAGTTATGACACTGTATTGTAGCGGTGGAGGACATATACTGTCAAACCAGATACTAATACATGTCTTCATTATTTAAAATGACACACATAAGGGTTTTATTAATAACTCAACAGTTAACTTTTTAATAGAGATCAGGAAGCATGGTAAGGACACCATCAACAGAGACAAAGGTGCTTAAACCCTTTCGCATGTTTGGGACTCTATGTTGCAACGGCCTCCGGACAGGGGAAGGCGGGTTCAGACTGGCGGGAAAACCAGTCAGACCACACCCACAAGGAAGTGATTAAGCTGACGCGTCACCATGCCAACAGACGCTACTCCTAAAAGGAGGTTGCAGAATAGTGAACGGAAAACTGGATTTAAAAAAATCTAATTTAAAAGAAGGTAGACATACAGTATATTAAAAATCCATTGATCTCAGCTGCTCCGTGCATGTAGCCTGGCCAGAACCAACGAATTGTTCACACATCGCATGCGGTTTGAACAATCTTTGGGTCTGGTAAAAAAAGGGTAGAAGAAAACATGTCAAAAAAGTGTCACGTGTCAAATCCTGTTATCCAGTCACAGCACAGTAGGTGGGACAAGCGGCGAGGAGCGTGATAACACATCTCACATCGGCCATACCAAATTCCGCCCACGCCTTGTGTCGCCAATACCAAACTCCGCTAACGTTTAGCGCCGCCCATATCAAACTCTCACCATATCTAGCGTAGCCCATACCAAACTCCGCCCATGTCTCGATTAGAATAATTCGATTGGTCAGCCCGGGCGACGTTTGCCCGACTTGCCGAGACCCAATGTACCGTCTAGCGGTGTGCGATGCGTGGACGATGTGTTGGTTCTAGCTCGCCAGTCGTGCATGTGGGCTGGTCGTCACCTCATGCTGGGAATGGCGTGGTAGCCGCTGCGGAACTTGAGCAGGGCAGCGTCGGGGCACTCGTCCACCATGCGCTCTCCCACCCGGTGCATGTGCTGCAGCAGGTCGGCGTGCTGCCGGCCCAGAGCCTTCATGTTGGGGATGGACTCCCACGGCAGAACCAGCCAGTGGTACCGGGCCTTGGGGTACTTGTCTTTGATCACCACCACACGCTCGTCCTTGTACACCTTTCACAGTGGACACCAAAGCTGTCACCTCCAGACAAAGACAACTACATTTCCTAGCTGTAAGTAGGGTTGGGCACCCAACAAAAAATCATATATGAAGCCAGCTGTATTCAGTGGCCATTTGATGGTAGCAGTTGACTTCTTTTTAAATACTGTATTCATTTACTATGAAACCTCTTTAAAGACAATAAAGAGCACATATTTATTTAGATTAATATTGAATTAATATTGAATTATGTATAAAATATAAATCATTCAGTAGTTGTGGGCTAGTAAATTATCACTCCGGACTGTCGATTGCCTCCTCGGAACGTACCATTAAAAATGACAAGAGTTGTGCTTGTTGTACACAAGCTTTCAATGACCTGACGATAATCCCGATATTGTGTATGGTACCGACGATATTTTGAAATATCACGATTTACGATATTATTGCCCAAGCCTAGCTGTAACTAAGATACGATTGACAAATATGTTGAATTTAGATTTCTTGGAAATACCCATAACTCAAACAAGGGATGACTTTCACTGGCACTCCTGTCGGTCATGGACACAATGAACACAATGAACAGAGAAAACTGCCGACAATAGACTGGCCGTTATCCACAAAGAAGGATGATACATGTAATTTAAAAAAAAAACAATATTAGCTTGTTTTTTGTTTTTCCCCATGAAATGCTCAGAAAATTTTAAAATACTACCTACCTGCATCTTGGGGTCATGCATGGAGGCTTTAAGGCCGTCCTTCCAGAAACCTGCTTTCCCCTGCAACACAAACAGTCATTACATCTAGGTCTGGAAGGATTTACGATACGATCGTAAAATTGGGATCGCTAATAGTGTGATCGTATGTAATCAGGGCTCTGAACCGGTTCAAGGAACGAAAACAAAAACCGAAAACGGAAACAAAAAAGATTTCTTCAAGTGTTCCGGAACATTTCGTTCTCTATACATTTCATCATATCCTATGAGTGGGAGACTATTTCCGTCCACTTTCACTGTCAGTCATCAAGCCCCATCCATCTGGGGCCCCATCTTGTGCACAGACGAGGAAGCGAATGTAATGGTGTTAATACAGTTGATGTAAAGTTTGAAAGCCCACCAAATATATTTTGTATGAAAACTATATCTAAACTTAACTTTGCACAATATAAGGAACTGTAAGAATGAACAAAATGTTTGTGTTCTGAACCAGTTCAGAACCAATATTTTGGTGGCGGAACAGCCTCAACATGCTGTTATTATACATAGTGTTATACAGTTCCAAAAGCGGCTGTCCAACAATCTAAGTACGATCCTTCCCCGCCTGCGCCCTGGAGTAAGCTATTCTGTGCCAATAGTAAAATGTAAATGTCAGTGCGCAATCTGCAATAGGTGGATATAATATGAAAATAATTTTCAACCTAAAACCGTTTCAGGTTAATAATTTATGTGCCACAATAATCTCAGCCGGCTAAGACAGTGTACTACGGGGCGTCCGGTGGCAGAGTGGTTAAGGAGCGCGCCCCCCAGACCACGGGTCGTTTAAACAACATTAAACACATTGAACAAAGTTTATCAGTATTATTGAAACATTCCAAAACCACATCATGCAATGGATGGCAGGACACCGCCTTTTAGACCACATAGAAATAAAAGAACTCAGTAGACTAACTCAGTAGACTAACCTCACTCAAACCAATAATGACAATAAAAAGCAGAACTCTTAAACTCTATGGACACATCAGGCGATCCCAAATAGGTCTGACAGAACTCTGCCTGGAAAGATTAGTGGTCGGCAAGAGACGCAGAGGAAGTAGACCTGCAACTGATTAATCGATTAATCGATTATCATCAGTTAATCGACAGTGATTCATCGTTCCTTGTTTGTGTTGTGCACAGTCTGCTACAAGTGGAGAAAGTGAACTATGATGACATTAAAAAAAGAATAAATAATTAAATGTGTAGCAGCCCTAGTATTACACTAGGGTTAACTCACCGTGCTGGGTTCAGGTGTCGCTGTACGTTTGGCTGCCATGGCTGCGTGGGATGCCGAGTCGTCTTCCTCTCTGGGCCTCTTGGTGGCAGCGGTCGGATCCTCTTTAAACTGCACGCTGTACGGGTACATCTGCTTGACCATGTGGAGGCGACCCCCGGCATTCAGCTGGAATGGTCGACCCTTATCCAACGCCACACCATCCACGCTGGAGGAGTTCGAACCCAGCTAGGAGAGGTCAAAGGTCAGACTTACAACCCAGCTAGGACAAAGAGGTGCAGCATGGGAGCCATCGCCCCCAAGGGGTTGCAGCCATGCAACTGGGGTGAACAAGGCGCTAAATCCCGTTTGCTCCATTCAATTCAATGAGTACGATATCCCGGAGAAAGTATTCAGAAAAAAAAATCTAAGATAACCCAGATAATTACCAGTCCACCAGCACTGTCTCATTTCACAGATTTAATATAAAAAGACAAGTGAAAGTAAATGGACAGAGAGAGAGCACAAAAAAGGAATAAGTAAATGAATAAAGAAATAAAAATGAGGGAATCAAATAGACGCCTCCAGCACCTTGGCCAAGGTCTTGGAAGTGAATGGCGCTTTTTTGGTTCTCAGTCAGGGAGACAGAGTCCCGAAGTGTCACTAAATCCACACGGAAGAGTTTCATATTTGGTTTCTTTTTCAATGTTCTGCAATTATTGATGTGTTATTTTCCCATCAGGCCTGCAGGCGTCGGCAGAGTGGTCAAAATCCAAAAACAAAACCAAGTCTAAAGAAAATATGGGAAGCGTGCCATAGCCTCCAAAAAATCAGCTGTGCACATCCAGACCAAAACTTCTTGGAAAACGAACAATACAAAAATAAATGCATGGCGGTTTCCTCCTCAATGCCACAGAATGTACATAGACGTGATTTAACTTTCTTTAACTGTATTAGAGATGAGGAATGCATTGTGGCTCGACCAAATATTCACTGTAGGCGCACGTGTTCTCCATTTTAACAATCCAATAGACGAGTTCGGCAGGTATTTCCAGTCTCTGAATGCCGCGTCCAGTGTCGTTTAGTTTGCCGTGCTTTTGGCTATTTTTCAACATGTCTATTCGGTGGGTACACACACCTAAAGGGTTATTTAAAACAAATGGTGGTAACTTTCGGTGTGCTATCCCACACCCAAATGCTCTCGTGCAGATCTGTGACCCACAAATGCATGATTTAATAATCAGTGCAACTTGTTCCATTTTGTCATTCCTTTTGGAATAACTAGAAGACGCAGCCAGCCTATTGGTCCAGAAGAACATCTCTGTGAGTAACTAAGTCGGATTTTGACTGTATTTCATCAATATTTATACAAAATTATGAACGGAGCGAGGGGTGTGATGTGTAACTGGTCACAGAGCGACATCTAGTGGTCGGATTTTGAACTGGCATGCGCTTTGTGTGTTTTATGCGCTCGGACCTCGGTCCAGTACCACAGTTGACATAGGCAACAATAAGGCACCGGAAGTGACCTTAAGAACGGTGTGACAAAATGACTCCCACCAGTATTTCGCATGCAAAGCCGTCTATAGGGGGACTAATTTGATTAAAGGTCAACACTTTCCTAATGTGTCCTTTACATATATCTCTTTGGCTAGGAGACAGGTCAAAGTTTGGAGTTACAAACCCAGCTAGGAGAGGTGTTGCGAGAGAGTGGTGACTCGGTAACAACAAATCAAATGTGGAAATGTGGATCAGTTGCTTCTACCTTCACCTTCCTGGGTCTGTGGCACCGAGCGAGGCTAACAACGTACACACACAAAGTGCACACACGCAGGCAAGAAAGGTAATGTATCGACTCAGCTAAGGATTCCTTTAAGTTGTTAAAATAAGCTTACCTGCTTAACTTTGACATATCCCTTGTTGCAGTCTGCCGTCAGTTCGACTGGTATGCAGCAGACAAAATAAATGTGTTATTTCACAAGACATGACATTGATCACTAATTTACTCATTGAGAATAGTTACCCCACAAATGTGATATTAAGAAATAATTTGTGAAAAAGGGGAACTATATTGTAATGATGGGGCGCCCCCACGTGGAGGAGGGAGAGATGGTCCCCGTTAAAATGGATAATTCTGGCGTATTTTTTGCCGTTATGTAAAGTTGGAATCCCAAAAAAACGATCCGCTTATTTTGTTAGGGTTAGGTTAGAATTCGGGTTAAGGTTGGGTTACGTTAAGGTTAAGGTTAGGTTTAGGAGGGATTGAGGGCTATGGTTTTGTACCCTTTCAAAATAAGTAGATCGTTTTTGGGATTCGCACCTTAGATCACGGAGAATAATACACCGGAATTATCCGATTTAACGTCAACCAGGGGGAGATACGTCTGGATAAGTTCGACAAGAGGCCAGCCTGGCTACTTGCCAAGCATCACCCAGCTGGTATTTGTACAGCGCTGTTAGCGACACCTCGGTCACCAATGGTTTCGTACCTAGCATGGGCCATCGCATCCAGCACCATTCACTACATAAATTAGATGAATACTAAGAAAAGTATTTACTAAAATGAGATTGTGTTGGAGTAAGAAACGTGGACATTCATTGGATAAGAAGAACCTAATTTCAAGGCTTTGAACCAATATTTTTTCCCACTCGGTTCGTCCTGAACAGAAACGGAACTATAACCTTTCACAACATGTAAGCACCACACAGAAAGGACCTGGGCTGGGATTCGAACCCAGGACCTTCTTGCCTGTGAGACAGCAGTGCTAACCACTGCACCAGCGTGCTGTTATGGTGGTCGCCACAGTAGGTTTTGCTCTGGGCTGAATCATCAAATACATTCTTCACAACTCTCAAAATTGAATGTTCCCTCCACTCCCTCTTAATCAACAGCAGATGGCAGCCTATTACCATGGATAAATCAATAATAGAAGACTTTTTTTTGTTATTTTTTTGGCACAAACGCCGTTTTTCATTTTTTATTGAGAGAGATAGTGACAGGATTAAATCGGAAACTGGGATGAAGAGTCGGGGGGAGACATTGCAGAAATTGCTCTCTGCCCATTTGTCTGACCGCGATTCAACCCCAGAAATGTCTGAGGTCCCAACCCGTGACGTCACCATGTACAAGCCCTGCTGGTTTGGCAACTCCGGCATCGAAGCTCGGCATCGGCAGATTCAGACACAAAAAAAATATGCATACCAGTCAATGGAGTGATTGGAAAGTGGAATTAAAGAGTATATATAGTAGACTTGATAAATAAAGAACTAAAACTTGGTATTGCAAGAATGACTCATAAAACGGAATTGTTAAAACATGTTTTTGCCAAGATTAAGCTAAACGGTAGGTCCAATTTGTTTACATTTCTAGAGCTGTACATATGGCCCGTCTAAGCTAAATCATAGTACTATATGCTATAATAAATGATAATAATTGTATTTCAAACGTCCTTATGAATTTTATCCTTCATAAGGAGTACGTTATTAGTTAGATTTAATTTCGTGATTTTAAGTTACATTCTGGATTGAAAAAAAATCCAAGAATCTAAGAATTTAAAACATTACGATTTTTTTTTATTTAGTTGCCTGTCGTTGTTCCATAATCGTGATGCCAATTCTGATCTAAATGATGGTGGTTATGATTTGGTTCCTACCTTGCTGTCTAGAGCAGGACTTGTCCTTAATGGTTGTCTCCGGGCCGCGGCCCAGGACCACCGGCTGCAT